>CM055757.1:5583450-5788450 GCA_029465975.1 Dallia pectoralis | reverse complement strand
GGCGCTGACGTGCCGGTCGAGCCCCAATCATGGCGGGAGGCAAAGGCCGGCAACCGACGGCAACCGGTGGGAGGGGGCGGGCGGAGTCACGTCCACGCCTCACAGTCGCGTGTCACTCTGACCTGTCAAAGGCCTGTCCAACACAATTCCCTTCATCACCTCACTGTTTATCTCGACCAACGCTGTTCCTCCGTCCAGAACGCTCGCACGCTGAAATTGCCTACTGTCCAACTTTGTTATTTCTCGCCTCCTGTTTCTCTAGGATTATCAAGGCCAATAGCGGCCGTCCGTATCTGTAAATAAAAACAAATCGTTTTTAGTAGATAAGGGTGAAGTGAAACTATATCGGTCAGCCAAATCGGTTATGTTGGCATGTCCGACGCCTCGGTTGTGATCGTGCCTTCCTATTTATTCCCACAGCAGGGTGCCTTAACAACAACACAACATAATGGTAAAAGTGAAAATAGACTTAATGGCCTGTAGGATGTTCTGGGGTTATTTTATGAAGCACGGCCGCTGATAGTGGAGATGGGGTTTACCTGGTACTGTGGCTGGGCCGCTGATAGGGGAGATGGGGTTTACCTGGTACTGTGGCTGGGCCGCTGATAGTGGATATGTGGTTTACCTGGTACTGTGGCTGGGTCGCTGATAGAGGAGATGGGGTTTACCTGGTACTGTGGCTGGGTCGCTGATAGTGGATATGGGGTTTACCTGGTACTGTGGCTGGGCCGCTGATAGGGGAGATGGGGTTTACCTGGTACTGTGGCTGGGCTGCTGATAGGGGAGATGGGGTTTACCTGGTACTGTGGCTGGGCTGCTGATAGGGGAGATGGGGTTTACCTGGTACTGTGGCTGGGCTGCTGATAGGGGAGATGGGGTTTACCTGGTACTGTGGCTGGGCCGCTGATAGGGGAGATGGGGTTTACCTGGTACTGTGGCTGGGCCGCTGATAGTGGAGATGGGGTTTACCTGGTACTGTGCCTGGGCCGCTGATAGTGGATATGGGGTTTACCTGGTACTGTGCCTGGGCCGCTGATAGTGGATATGGGGTTTACCTGGTACTGTGCCTGGGCCGCTGATAGTGGATATGGGGTTTACCTGGTACTGTGGCTGGGCCGCTGATAGGGGAGATGGGGCCGGATCCGGAGCGTGATTGGTTGGATTGGTTGGAGCCTCCAGGGGAGCAAACAGGAGAGGGTGATGGGCCACTGCCCCGTCCAGACAGGTGGGGCGATGCGTGCGGTGAGAAGGGAGACTGGGCTGGGTTACTCTGGTCCCCCTGGCTACTAGTGGAGCCTGTAGCACTGACTGCTGAACCGGGGCCTCCATCTGTCCCAGTAGGGAGGTCATCTATGGAACCAGACAGGTCCTGGGTCAGAGGAATAGAGAGACAATCGTGAGTCAATAGTGAGTGGGGAATGTCATAAGAGACACATAATAAAGAAATTAACACAGTGCTGTGGATAACAATGCTGTAAACCATCAATTACAAAAACACTAGTTTTACTGTATTTCCCAACATGTATTTATTAGTATAAATCAAGACTAGTAGAAAATATATTGTGTATTGATATATCCCAACACCAGTCTATTGGTACAGCCCAACACCAGTCTATTGGTACAGCCCAACACCAGTATATTGGTACAGCCCAACACCAGTATATTGGTACAGCCCAACACCAGTCTATTGGTACAGCCCAACACCAGTCTATTGGTATAGCCCAACACCAGTCTATTGGTACAGCCCAACACCAGTCTATTGGTACAGCCCAACACCAGTCTATTGGTATAGCCCAACACCAGTCTATTGGTACAGCCCAACACCAGTCTATTGGTACAGCCCAACACCAGTCTATTGGTACAGCCCAACTACAGCCCAACACCAGTCTATTGGTACAGCCCAACACCAGTCTATTGGTACAGCCCAACACCAGTCTATTGGTACAGCCCAACAGCAGTCTATTGGTACAGCCCAACACCAGTCTATTGGTACAGCCCAACACCAGTCTATTGGTACAGCCCAACACCAGTCTATTGGTACAGCCCAACACCAGTCTATTGGTACAGCCCAACACCAGTCTATTGGTACAGCCCAACACCAGTCTATTGGTACAGCCCAACACCAGTCTATTGGTACAGCCCAACACCAGTCTATTGGTACAGCCCAACACCAGTCTATTGGTACAGCCCAACACCAGTCTATTGGTACAGCCCAACACCAGTCTATTGGTACAGCCCAACACCAGTCTATTGGTACAGCCCAACACCAGTCTATTGGTACAGCCCAACACCAGTCTATTGGTACAGCCTAACACCAGTCTGTTGGTACAGCCCAACACCAGTCTATTGGTACAGCCCAACACCAGTCTATTGGTACAGCCCAACACCAGTCTATTGGTACAGCCCAACACCAGTCTATTGGTACAGCCCAACACCAGTCTATTGGTACAGCCCAACACCAGTCTATTGGTACAGCCCAACACCAGTCTATTGGTACAGCCCAACACCAGTCTATTGGTACAGCCCAACACCAGTCTATTGGTACAGCCCAACACCAGTCTATTGGTACAGCCCAACACCAGTCTATTGGTACAGCCCAACACCAGTCTATTGGTACAGCCCAACACCAGTCTATTGGTACAGCCCAACACCAGTCTATTGGTACAGCCCAACACCAGTCAACACCAGTCTATTGGTACAGCCCAACACCAGTCTATTGGTACAGCCAGTCTATTGGTACAGCCCAACACCAGTCTATTGGTACAGCCCAACACCAGTCTATTGGTACAGCCCAACACCAGTCTATTGGTACAGCCCAACACCAGTCTATTGGTACAGCCCAACACCAGCCCAACTCTATTGGTACAGCCCAACACCAGTCTATTGGTACAGCCCAACACCAGTCTATTGGTACAGCCCAACACCAGTCTATTGGTACAGCCCAACACCAGTCTATTGGTACAGCCCAACACCAGTCTATTGGTACAGCCCAACAGTCAGTCTATTGGTACAGCCCAACACCAGTCTATTGGTACAGCCCAACACCAGTCTATTGGTACAGCCCAACACCAGTCTATTGGTACAGCCCACCAGTCTACAGCCAACACCAGTCTATTGGTACAGCCCAACACCTAGTCTCTATTGGTACAGCCCAACACCAGTCTATTGGTACAGCCCAACACCAGTCTATTGGTACAGCCCAACACCAGTCTATTGGTACAGCCCAGCCCAACACCAGTCTATTGGTACAGCCCAACACCAGTCTATTGGTACAGCCCAACACCAGTCTATTGGTACAGCCAACACCAGTCTATTGGTACAGCCCAACACCAGTCTATTGGTACAGCCCAACACCAGTCTATTGGTATAGCCCAACACCAGTCTATTGGTACAGCCCAACACCAGTCTATTGGTACAGCCCAACACCAGTCTATTGGTATAGCCCAACACCAGTCTATTGGTACAGCCCAACACCAGTCTATTGGTACAGCCCAACACCAGTCTATTGGTACAGCCCAACACCAGTCTATTGGTACAGCCCAACACCAGTCTATTGGTACCCCAACACCAGTCTATTGGTACAGCCCAACACCAGTCTATTGGTACAGCCCAACACCAGTCTATTGGTACAGCCCAACACCAGTCTATTGGTACAGCCCAACACCAGTCTATTGGTACAGCCCAACACCAGTCTATTGGTACAGCCCAACACCAGTCTATTGGTACAGCCCAACACCAGTCTATTGGTACAGCCCAACAGCAGTCTATTGGTACAGCCCAACACCAGTCTATTGGTACAGCCCAACACCAGTCTATTGGTACAGCCCAACACCAGTCTATTGGTACAGCCCAACACCAGTCTATTGGTACAGCCCAACACCAGTCTATTGGTACAGCCAACACCAGTCTATTGGTACAGCCCAACACCAGTCTATTGGTACAGCCCAACACCAGTCTATTGGTACAGCCCAACACCAGTCTATTGGTACAGCCCAACACCAGTCTATTGGTACAGCCCAACACCAGTCTATTGGTACAGCCCAACACCAGTCCCAACACCATCTATTGGTACAGCCCAACACCAGTCTATTGGTACAGCCCAACACCAGTCTATTGGTACAGCCCAACACCAGTCTATTGGTACAGCCCAACACCAGTCTATTGGTACAGCCACCAGTCTATTGGTACAGCCCAACACCAGTCTATTGGTACAGCCCAACACCAGTCTATTGGTACAGCCCACACCAGTCTATTGGTACAGCCACACCAGTCTATTGGTACAGCCCAACACCAGTCTATTGGTACAGCCCACCAGTCTATTGGTACACCAGTCTATTGGTACAGCCCAACACCAGTCTATTGGTACAGCCCAACACCAGTCTATTGGTACAGCCCAACACCAGTCTATTGGTACAGCCCAACACCAGTCTATTGGTACAGCCCAACACCAGTCTATTGGTACAGCCCAACACCAGTCTATTGGTACAGCCCAACACCAGTCTATTGGTACAGCCCAACACCAGTCTATTGGTACAGCCCAACACCAGTCTATTGGTACAGCCCAACACCAGTCTATTGGTACAGCCCAACACCAGTCTATTGGTACAGCCCAACACCAGTCTATTGGTACAGCCCAACACCAGTCTATTGGTACAGCCCAACACCAGTCTATTGGTACAGCCCAACACCAGTCTATTGGTACAGCCCAACACCAGTCTATTGGTACAGCCCAACACCAGTCTATTGGTACAGCCCAACACCAGTCTATTGGTACAGCCCAACACCAGTCTATTGGTACAGCCCAACACCAGTCTATTGGTACAGCCCAACACCAGTCTATTGGTCTATTGGTACAGCCCAACACCAGTCTATTGGTACAGCCCAACACCAGTCTATTGGTACAGCCCAACACCAGTCTATTGGTACAGCCCAACACCAGTCTATTGGTACAGCCCAACACCAGTCTATTGGTATATTGGTACAGCCCAGCCCAAACACCAGTCTATTGGTACAGCACCAGTCTACTGGTACAGCCAAACACCAGTCTATTGGTACAGCCCAACACCAGTCTATTGGTACAGCCCAACACCAGTCTATTGGTATAGCCCAACACCAGTCTATTGGTACAGCCCAACACCAGTCTATTGGTAGTCAGCCCAACACCAGTCTGTTGGTACAGCCCAACACCAGTCTGTTGGTACAGCCCAACACCAGTCTATTGGTACAGCCCAACACCAGTCTATTGGTACAGCCCAACACCAGTCTATTGGTACAGCCCAACACCAGTCTATTGGTACAGCCCAGTCTATTGGTAACACCAGTCTGTTGGTACATCCCAACACCAGTCTGTTGGTATAGCCCAACACCAGTCTATTGGTACAGCCCAACACCAGTCAATTGGTATAGCCCAACACCAGTCTATTGGTACAGCCCAACACCAGTCTATTGGTACAGCCCAACACCAGTCTATTGGTACAGCCTAACACCAGTCTGTTGGTACAGCCCAACACCAGTCTGTTGGTACAGCCCAACACCAGTCTATTGGTACAGCCCAACACCAGTCTATTGGTACAGCCCAACACCAGTCTATTGGTACAGCCCAACACCAGTCTATTGGTACAGCCCAACACCAGTCTGTTGGTACATCCCAACACCAGTCTGTTGGTACAGCCCAACACCAGTCTGTTGGTGTTATTTGTCTGATAAAAGACTACAGAGACAGGGAGAAGGCAGATACTCCAGAGGTGTGTGTGTGTTTGTGTGGATGATGTCTGTTCAAACACATCACAACAGCCATCCAGCTGATGGTGGCTGATGGGATACCCGGTCCACACACAAGCTTAGCTACTTATTTCCCAGGCAATTCTCAAACCATACCTCTCAGCTTGAGCCCTTGCTTGAAAAAAGCATTTGCGCGGGGAATTATATTGTGAAAAACCTGGGTCATTTGCGTAACATTGCTTCTACAATGAACACCAATGAGCAGGTTGACTGGTGACTGTTCTGTTGGTAAATGACTGTCTGGATGTAACGCACCCTCTGTGGTGGCGAAGGATTTATTGTTCGTCACAGCTCCATGGCTGCCCACACACTGTCTGCTCTGACTGCCAGGATGTTCCCCTCTGTCGTGAGGGATCATCTGCCCGCGCTCACAATAACACACAAACACACACACAAATAGTCACACATACACACACACAAACACACACACAAACACACACACATAGTCACACGTACACACACACATAGTCACACGTACACACGCACACAGTAACACGCACACACACACAGTAACACGCACGCACGCACGCACGCACGCACGCACACACACACACACACACACACACACACACACACACACACACACACACACACACACACACACACACACACAGGCATCTCTCTCTCTTTCTTTCTCTCGCCACTCTCTCCATCTGCGGTGTCACCATCTCTACCTATCAACTACTATAATTTTGATGATGTCACAGCCTGTCTCGACCAATCATCCGAGCTGTGGTTGTGAACAGGCAGTCCCGGGTCACCACAGGTGTGCCATTTGACACAGTGGGACTCCGCAAACAAGGAAGACATGCCAACGGCCTCCCAAGCCGGCCAATCGAGAGCCTGATTATTAAGCCGAGAGACCAATAAAAAAATAGGAAATAACTGTGAGTAATGACATCACCTGCCGGTCTCCAATGACAATTAGGCAGGGAAGCACACTATTCAATAAATACACCTAATGATTGACCTGTTTGGATTAGATGTGTGCTGGACCACAACTATGTTCTGACTGAGAGTGCTCGTGGAATCAGCCCAGGCACCAAATGAAGAGGAAATATCTGACAGGGAAGAAGCCCGAATGTAGCGTCTAACCGCTCTCCACAGTGCTGTTTACGGCGCAGCAAACCTCCGGCCTCGTCAGAATGCCTCCAAATACCCAACAAGCTGGCTGGGGCCCGGTCCAAAGTGGCCCAAACCCAATCTGTTTGCCTCCGCTGCAAATTGCTCTGTGCATTGAGTCTCCAAATATCTGTCAACTACTCCCAGTTGGCTTGTTGTATCACTTAATTCGACTCTAAAGCGTGTAATTGTGATCATAAGAAAAATATTGAGGTGATAATAACAACTTGCTTTGGTGACCTCCGTGACCTCTGAGGTGTTGGCACACGCCTCCCTACTCTCTCCCCCTCTCTCCCTCTCACCCTCACTCCCTCCCCCTACTCTCTCTCTCTCTCTCTCTCTCTCTCTCTCCCACTCTCCCTCTCTCTCATCAGTGTCTCATACAACTACCTCCTCTCTTTCTCTGCCTTCATTTCTCCGTCTCAGCTTCCTCTCTTTCATTTGGACAACACTTAGTAGAAACACACACAGTAGAAACACACAGTGGAAACAAACACAGAAACGCACACTGTAGAAACACACACTGTAGAAACACGCACTGTAGAAACACGCACTGTAGAAACACGCACTGTAGAAACACACACTGTAGAAACACGCACTGTAAAAACACGTGGGTATTGTGGGTATTGTGTCAGCCAAACACAGCATGACTGACTACTGGAGCCATTCTGGAGGGATGGAGGGGCATTAGCATTACTGACATTTACACACACAGTAAAAACACACACAATAGAAACATGCACAGTAGAAACACGTACATTCAAATAATGCACAGTAGAAACACGCACAGTAAAAACACACTGTATAAACACACAGAGGAAACACACAGTAGAAACACACACACACACAAATGCACACAAACAATCTTTCCACTCATTTTGTGAAAACATCCCACCGGAATATATGAAATGCCTCTAAACTGAGTATCCACCTAAGTTTTGCATCATTCCCACAGACCCAGCGCCAGTCCCGCTTGAGCTGGCAGAGGTGTAAAGGCTGCTGGGAAAAAAAATAATGTTCCCCAGGCAGGGGTCATATGGCCATGCTGTCTAGACGAGGAGGAGTCATACACTAGCGTTTCCTGCCAGTGGACAAGCGATAGAGCGAGCAGTGACCTCTAAACCTCCACACAGTCAACATGGGGACCCACATGGCTGTATTGGCACAGTGGGCGTTCTCACAGCAGCTAACCGCAGGGGAGGTGTGCTGGTGCAAAAGCTGCTTCCAAGTCTGCACTAGAGACTGTTGCTTGGTGCGTCTGCTGGAGCATTGGGCCAGGGTCACGCAGCGATGGTGTTGTCAACTGTGATTAGTGGTTCTCAGGGCATTGCTGTCCAAAGTGTCACCTCGCTGTTGGAGGGGACAGCCAACCCCTGTCACCAGCGCTACTGCTGCCAGCACAGCCACCCTGCTGCCATCGCCCTGCCACCATGCACTAAGGCTAGCTGACTCAACCCTTCCACCAGCACTAAGGCTAGCTGACTCAACCCTTCCGCCAGCACTGAGGCTATCTGACTCAAACCTTACACCAGCACTAAGGCTAGCTGACTCAACCCTTCCACCAGCACTAAGGCTATCTGACTCAACCCTGCCACCAGCACTAAGGCTAGCTGACTCAATCCTTCCGCCAGCACTGAGGCTATCTGACTCAAACCTTACACCAGCACTGAGGCTATGTGACTCAAACCTTACACCAGCACTAAGGCTATCTGACTCAACCCTGCCACCAGCACTAAGGCTAGCTGACTCAACCCTTCCACCAGCACTGAGGCTATCTGACTCAAACCTTACACCAGCACTATGGCTATCTGACTCAAACCTTACACCAGCACTAAGGCTACCTGACTCAACCCTTCCACCAGCACTAAGGCTAGCTGACTCAACCCTGCCACCAGCACTAAGGCTAGCTGACTCAACCCTAACTTATTAACCTTTTTTAACGTGACTAGATTGTACCGTACCGTTCTATACCGTTCGGACCAGTTTGAAGCCTGTACTGAAAGTCCTGCCAGTGACCACAAAGTACCATTCTAAAGGAGGGAAAACGTCACATTTAAAATCCAAAAGATCCAAATGTTAATCACTTATGTTGCCATCAAAGCCACAAGCACTGTGCCCAGTGGTATTAATTGGGACTTATACAGTACAGAAGGTTTATCTCTCTGTTCTCAGAGTAAATAGAACGAGGACAGCTGTAATTGGGTCTAATAGCTGTCTGGTGTTAATCCATTGGGCTCTTTGTCACTGAGCTCGACTGCAATGCAGCTGACCACCATCGCATCTCTCTACGGCGGGCCGGAGACGCCGTTACGCGTACGCCGCTTTTCCCATCGCTAAAACTTGCGTCCGTAAGTTAAATGTCGTGCAGGTCCCGCGAATGCTTCAGTAGTACCACGGCATCAGCCGTCTGCTGGTACTACTGGAACTTGGGATTGCGGGTATTGTGGGTATTGCGGGTATTGTGGGTATTGTGGGTATTGTGGGTATTGAGGGTATTGCGGGTATTGTTGGTATTGCGGGTATTGCGGGTATTGTTGGTATTGCGGGTATTGCGGGTATTGCGGGTATTGCGGGTATTGTTGGTATTGCGGGTATTGTGGGTATTGTGGGTATTGCGGGTATTGTGTCAGCCAAACACAGCATGACTGACTACCGGAGCCATTCTGGAGGGATGGAGGGGCATTACTGACATTTAATTTTCTTTCATATTCAAGGCGGTAGTTTTTATTTTTGTTGTCTCAAACAACACAGTGAGAGAACAAGCTGTTCTGAGCCTCTAAATTCACAGCAGAGACACAGTGTCAGAAGGCAATATGTCCCCTTTTCCATCCGCTACAATGGCTCCACCATGGCCAGGAATAGATGGATTCTACTTCTATACAGCATTGCCTATTAAAAGCCAATGATGCCTGCTCACCATTGGCAGAATACCTTGCGTCCATCGCGTGTGAACAACACAATTAGTCAAAAAACGCGGGCAGAAAACCATACCACTAGCCTTTAGTGCGCTAATGGTAAAACAAGCACATTGTGCTATTTGCCGTTGGCTAGATGAACTCCCACTATCTAAGCCAGTAATTTGGAGATATGAAGAGGGTCTGTTTGGAGGACCCGTTTGAAGCCCTATTACCCCTAAGCCTGTAAAGACGCCCAAATCTGGCGGCGCTTGTCTCCAAACCGGGCGGATTAGCGTCGAGTTTCACTGTGATTCCCCCTGACAATACCACAGAGCCGACAGAGACGAGCAGGACGAGCGCTTAACGGACGCTTAACGAACGCCGGCCGGCCCAATTCACTTAACGCGTCGTCACATTGTCTCTCGGAACAAAAAAGACAATAAAGACCCCCCACCCCCCGACCAAACCGCCGCTCGACCTTTAATCACGAGAGAAGAGTCCGGGACTGTGTATCGAGGTCGGGGCTGCTCCATCACGTCCCCCGTCTAATCACGCCCGGGTCATTAATGTTCCAGCGAAACAGATTTTATTCAAATGGATCCGTCTACTTTTCCGTTTAAAAGGCAGGGGTCTCCGCGAGGCGACAGGCCCGGGCGGGCTCGTATTGTCTGCGCTGTTCAAGTGTTTTTTATTTTCTTCATTATGATTCATTTTGTTACCGGTTTAATGCACAAGCAGACCACTCAGGCCAGCCTTCACCCAGCCACCGTGCACCTATTTGTTCTGCTCTTATTGCATCTACTAATGTTTTTATTTATGGCATTAAAATAAGCCCCAGGCCCCTCACACCCGTCCCCTCCACTCACCAGAGAGAGAGAGAGAGAGAGAGAGAGAGAGAGAGAGAGAGAGAGAGAGAGAGAGAGAGAGAGAGAGAGAGAGAGAGAGCACTGACGGTGAAGGTAAGAACATAAAACAAATAAATAAATAACAGGCAAATTCCTCATTTCTAATTCAACTGCTCGTTCAGCTTAACCTCTCTCTCCTCGGCAATTAAAGCGCCCGCCACATCCTTCACGCCGTGCCACCGCCCCCCTCGCTCTCCGTCCACCCCCCCCCCCACCCCCCCCTCGCCCGCCGCACGCAGAAACAACACAGCTGAATAATGCAGTGCTTCGCCCGTCGCCCGTCCTTTATCATCCCAAATGACAGCCATTTGCATATCTCCCCAGTCAATTAGAGCGCCGTGGAATAATCAGCCCATAATTGGGAAAGAGCGCCAGTAATCACCGACCCTGGCACACCGACGGGACCGACGGTGTGTGTGTGGGGAGTGGGGGTGGGGGTGAGGGCAACCTTCAGTACTAAGGTAGCGTCCAGTTAGCTCCGTTCGCGCACGCTCTCGGCCCGCGGTGTTGTCCGGCTCTCAGACTCACATCCGCTCGAATCCCTCGCCAACGATCCCCCCGTGCCGAGACCCCCGCTCGTTCACGGAACGACTACCAGACGTTCCCCGGATCGTTCAAGGTTTTGGTACACGGGTACCTTCACTAAACGAGGACGAGAAATAGAGCCGGAGACGCCCGCATGAAACAGAGGGTGGGGAGGGAGACGGGGAAGGGGTGGGGAGATGAGAGAGATCGGGACGGGGGGGAGAGAGACGTGGTGCTTGCGAGCTGGGACCGGCAGTGTTACGGGGCGTGATGAGAAATATCAGAGCCAGACGAGGTTAGCTCCCTCCTGTAGCACGCTTCCTTTGTACTCTGGTTCTGGTTCTCCTCCCTGGGTCTTTGTGTTTCCGCAGCTCACCGCGGTTCGGCGCTACACAACATTAGCGTCTGTTGGATTTGGGCCCGCACTCGCCTATCCGAGATGAAAGGCGCCGACGACACAGGCGTCGACTTGACAGGAGACAACGAGGAAAGAGAGGAGAGGAGGCAAGAACACGAAAGGGTTGAGGGTTTTGATTCGTTTCCGATTTAACCTCCTGAGAAAGGACATAATCTATTAGCGTTTTCTGCGGCGAGGCAGAGGAGCAGCGCGGGAACGCGCGAACTAAAGTATTGAGTAAAAACAACACATGAAACGATTATTTGTAGATGAGACGGTACACGGAGCGCGAGATAAACCGAGAGAGACTTGAGACGGCGTTCACGCGTCCAGGGTGGGGGAGGAAATTGATTTTCCCAGCCGTTTTCGGCGGGTTTATTTCCCGCCGCCGCCCCCCTCCGTTCTCGGCTTCCTCGGGAGCGTCCGCGCGTTCCCCGGCAGCCCTCGGAATTACGCGTCGCTGTCAGAATGACACTGATCGAAATTAGCGCTGCCGCGGACGATTTGATTGGCGCGACGCAAACCCATCTCTGTCCGGTGGGATCGGGCGAGAGAGGGCCCGCCCGTCAGAGCTTCTGCCTCAGTCATCCATCAGCGCGGCCCGGCCACGGACCCGATCGATCGATACGCGTTCGGTGGATTAGTTGACCGATATAACATTGTGACCGGCCTGCATCATCATAAATAAGGCCTGGTCTGCGCCGAATGTCTAATGGCTGCTATGCTCAGAGCTCCAGATAAAAGACTGCTCTCTGTATTAAAACACACACACACATCGTCATACGGACCCAGACAAACCCGGGGAATTGATAGCAAGACAATGTAGGTGGTAGAAAACGGGCAGACTTTAGCAACAACATAAATAGTGATGGTAATTCATCATCCACTGAACTGAGTGTGTAACTGACTGTCCGTGACCAGGAAACTAAAGTTCCCCCTAATTGGACATGTTTTGTTTTCATTTCCAACTATTCTTTCTTGTTTTTCCACCAATTTACTGGTGTTTCTTTTCAGCAGTAAGCAAGGATGCCCTTGACCTCTTCCCTCCCTCTCTCTCTCTCCCCCTCCCTCTCTCTCTCTCCCCCTCCCTCTCTCTCTCTTCCCCTCCCTCTCTCTTCTCCACCTCTCTCTTCCCCTCACTCTCTCTTCCCTCCCTCTCTCTCTCTTTCCTCTCTCTCTCTTCCCCTCCCCTCCCTCTCTCTCCCCCTCTCTCTTCCCCTCCTCTCTCTTCCCCTCCCCTCCCTCTCTCTCCCCCTCTCTCTTCCCCTCCTCTCTCTTCCCCTCCCCTCCCTCTCTCTCCCCCTCTCTCTTCCCCTCCTCTCTCTGTCATCCTTTTTTGTCTCCCCTTCTCTTGCTCTCTCCTCTCTTCCCCTATTAATCTCTCATCTGCTATTTTTCTTCCATCTCCCCTCCCATCTCTCCTCAATCTCCTCTTCGTCTCTTTTCTTCTCTCGTTCACCTTCCTCTGTCTGTTTCATTAGAACAATTCGCCACGGGTTCCCTCTAGCATAAACCTCAAATTGAGAAAAAGAACGAGCAGGGGAAAGAACAAGACAGGGGAAATACAGAAGGAAAACACAGACAGGCAAACAGGCAGACAGACAGTCTAACAAGCAGCCAGGCAAACAGGCAGACAGGCAAACAGGAAGACAGGCAAACAGGAAGACAGGCAAACAGGCAATAAGGCAGGCAGACAGACAGACAAACAGGCAAACAGGAAGACAGGCAAACAGGAAGACAGGCAATAAGGCAGGCAGACAGACAGACAAACAGGCAGACAGGCAAACAGGCAGACAGACAGTCTGCCAGGCAGACAGGCAAACAGGCAACAAGGCAGGCAGACAGACAGACAAACAGGCAGACAGACAGACCGGCAAACAGGCAGACAGGCAAACAGGCAGACAGGCAGAAAGGCAGACAGACAGACCGGCAAACAGGCAGACAGACATACAGGCAAACAAGCAGACAGGCAGAAAGGCAAACAGGCAGACAGACAGACCGGCAAACAGGCAGACAGACAGACCGGCAAACAGGCAGACAGACACAGGGAAATCTTTCTCCCAAGCGTTTAGTTCTGAGGAAATATCCTATGTATGAGAATTCTGTTGATGTGAGGAGAAAAGCAGAGAGGAGGGAAAGGAGAGAGCGTGGGACAAGGACGGCTCCGAGGGGCCCATGCCAAGTGGCCCCATGCCCAGCACATGATGCTGCTTCGTTAACTATGCACAAGACAAACTGCTGACACAAAGTCACAGAGCACACAGCAGAGAGGATTCTGGGTAGGAAGGAGGGGTCAATCCATCCATCTCTTCATACCTTGATCGACATGCAGCCTCGTCTCTTCCTCCTGTTCTCACAATGGCTATTATGCAGCAGTATGTTTCCCCTGGCTGGCTGACTGGCTGGTTGGCTGGTTAACAGACACTCCCCATTGTTGTGGAGAGGCCAGTGTTTATAGTTTTTTGTAATGATTGTGTATGTTGGTAGTGTTAGTATGTGGGTGGTGTTAGTATGTGGGTGGTGTTAATATGTGTGTGGTGTTAATATGTGTGTGGTGTTAATATGTGTGTGGTGTTGGTAGGTGTGTGGGTGGTGTTAGTATGTGTGTGGGTGGTGTTAGTATGTGGGTGGTGTTAATATATGTGTGGTGTTAATATGTGTGTGGTGTTAATATGTGTGTGGTGTTGGTAGGTGTGTGGGTGGTGTTAGTATGTGTGTGGGTGGTGTTAGTATGTGTGTGGGTGGTGTTAGTATGTATGTGGTTGGTGTTAGTACGTGGGTGGTGTTAATATGTGTGTGGTGTTAATATGTGTGTGGTGTTAATATGTGTGTGGTGTTGGTAGGTGTGTGGGTGGTGTTAGTATGTGTGTGGGTGGTGTTAGTATGTGTGTGGGTGGTGTTAGTATGTATGTGGGTGGTGTTAGTATGTGCGTGGGTGGTGTTAGTATGTGTGTGGGTGGTGTTAGTATGTGGGTGGGTGGTGTTAGTATGTGGGTGGGTGGTGTTAGTATGTGTGTGGGTGGTGTTAGTATGTGCGTGGGTGGTGTTAGTATGTGTGTGGGTGGTGTTAGAATGTTTGTGGGTGGTGTTAGTATGTGTGTGGGTGGTGTTAGTATGTGTGTGGGTGGTGTTAGTATGTATGTGGGTGGTGTTAGTATGTGCGTGGGTGGTGTTAGTATGTGTGTGGGTGGTGTTAGTATGTGTGTGGGTGGTGTTAGTATGTGTGTGGGTGGTGTTAGAATGTTTGTGGGTGGTGTTAGTATGTGTGTGGGTGGTGTTAGTATGTGTGTGGGTGGTGTTAGTATGTATGTGGGTGGTGTTAGTATGTATGTGGGTGGTGTTAGTATGTGTGTGGGTGGTGTTAGTATGTGGGTTGTGTAAGTATCTGGGTGGTGTTAGTATGTGTGTGGGTGGTGTTAGTATGTGGGTTGTGTAAGTATCTGGGTGGTGTTAGTATGTGTGTGGGTGGTGTTAGTATGTATGTGGGTGGTGTTAGTATGTGCGTGGGTGGTGTTAGAATGTTTGTGGGTGGTGTTAGTATGTGGGTTGTGTAAGTATCTGGGTGGTGTTACTATGTGTGTGGGTGGTGTTAGTATGTATGTGGGTGGTGTTAGTATATGCGTGGGTGGTGTTAGTATGTATGTGGGTGGTGTTAGTATGTATGTGGGTGGTGTTAGTATGTATGTGGGCGGTGTAAGTATGTGCGTGGGTGGTGATAGTATGTATGTGGGTGGTGTTAGTATGTGTGTGGGTGGTGTTAGTATGTATGTGGGTGGTGTTAGTATGTGGGTGGGTGGTGTTAGTATGTGGGTTGTGTAAGTATCTGGGTGGTGTTAGTATGTGTGTGGGTGGTGTTAGTATGTATGTGGGTGGTGTTAGTATGTATGTGGGTGGTGTTAGTATGTGGGTGGTGTTAGTATGTGTGTGGGTGGTGTTAGTATGTGCGTGGGTGGTGTTAGAATGTTTGTGGGTGGTGTTAGTATGTGGGTGGTGTAAGTATCTGGGTGGTGTTACTATGTGTGTGGGTGGTGTTAGTATGTATGTGGGTGGTGTTAGTATATGTGTGGGTGGTGTTAGTATGTATGTGGGTGGTGTTAGTATGTATGTGGGTGGTGTTAGTATGTATGTGGGCGGTGTAAGTATGTGCGTGGGTGGTGTTAGTATGTATGTGGGTGGTGTTAGTATGTGTGTGGGTGGTGTTAGTATGTATGTGGGTGGTGTTAGTATGTGGGTGGGTGGTGTTAGTATGTGGGTTGTGTAAGTATCTGGGTGGTGTTAGTATGTGTGTGGGTGGTGTTAGTATGTATGTGGGTGGTGTTAGTATGTATGTGGGTGGTGTTAGTATGTGGGTGGTG
The DNA here is from genome assembly GCA_029465975.1 of Dallia pectoralis. Classification (NCBI taxonomy): domain Eukaryota; kingdom Metazoa; phylum Chordata; class Actinopteri; order Esociformes; family Umbridae; genus Dallia; species Dallia pectoralis. The sequence continues at coordinate 5,772,468 of CM055757.1, read as the reverse complement.
TTAGTATGTGTGTGGGTGGTGTTAGTATGTATGTGGGCGGTGTAAGTATGTGCGTGGGTGGTGTTAGTATGTATGTGGGTGGTGTTAGTATGTGTGTGGGTGGTGTTAGTATGTATGTGGGTGGTGTTAGTATGTGGGTGGGTGGTGTTAGTATGTGGGTTGTGTAAGTATCTGGGTGGTGTTAGTATGTGGGTGGGTGGTGTTAGTATGTATGTGGGTGGTGTTAGTATGTATGTGGGTGGTGTTAGTATGTGGGTGGTGTTAGTATGTGTGTGGGTGGTGTTAGTATGTGGGTTGTGTAAGTATCTGGGTGGTGTTAGTATGTGTGTGGGTGGTGTTAGTATGTGGGTTGTGTAAGTATCTGGGTGGTGTTAGTATGTGTGTGGGTGGTGTTAGTATGTATGTGGGTGGTGTTAGTATGTGCGTGGGTGGTGTTAGAATGTGTGTGGGTGGTGTTAGTATGTGGGTTGTGTAAGTATCTGGGTGGTGTTACTATGTGTGTGGGTGGTGTTAGTATGTATGTGGGTGGTGTTAGTATGTGTGTGGGTGGTGTTAGTATGTATGTGGGTGGTGTTAGTATGTATGTGGGTGGTGTTAGTATGTATGTGGGTGGTGTTAGTATGTATGTGGGTGGTGTTAGTATGTATGTGGGTGGTGTTAGTATGTGTGTGGTGTTAGTTTGTGGGGATCCTCAACATGAACTCGCATTTGTCCAATTCATTTCAAATGAAAACAGAGAATGAATCATAATCTGGTTGTAGGTGGAGTGTACTAAAAGTATGCACAGTATAATCATTAAATAGATTTTAGGTTAGTAAAAATAGATGCATAAATAACAGGCCTACACAGAGACAAATAAAAAGTGTGTGTGTTTGAGTGTCACTACACGCTGACTCACACAACTCATGAGACATTAATGCTCACTGGAAATATCACATTTTGATGTCACATTAAATGCTAGTCTGGTGAAAAGGGTTAGCATCTATGTAGCGTGATGATGCCATCGTGTTGAACACAAAACTACGATAAATTGAACCAATAGAAGTCTGACAAGACCAAGCAGAATATCATTTACTAGCAGGGCAATGAAGGGATGGGTGTTGTAAAATGAAAAGAAAAATCTAACAAGAACGATCTCTAAGAATGAGTAATATCAACCCATGAAGCAGCCATACAGAAAGGAATAGGCATTTTTAAACCGAATAAATATGAAATAAAACCAAAATCGAAAGCACAAAACAAAACATGTCAGTGTCGTATAGCTCAAACATTGAGACATTTTATCTCGGGTCGCTTTGATATTTTCAGCTATATTTGTCTTTGATATATATTACTTTTCCATTTTTTTCCCTCTCTTGATCTTGTCAGTGTGCAGAATGACGATAGTTAAACACGATGTGACAGCTGAAGATGGAAGCAGAAAGACAGCAACTATGGGACGAGAAAAAGAAAAAGACTAACTAGCCAAGCTACCAAACACTAAGACAGCTAGACCTAGCTATCACACACCCAACACTGAGACAGACCTAGCTACCACACACCCAACACTGAGACAGACCTAGCTACCACACACCCAACACTGAGACAGACCTAGCTACCACACACCCAACACTGAGACAGACCTAGCTACCACACACCCAACACTGAGACAGACCTAGCTACCACACACCCAACACTGAGACAGACCTAGCCACCACACACCCAACACTGAGACAGACCTAGCTACCACACACCCAACACTGAGACAGACCTAGCTACCACACACCCAACACTGAGACAGACCTAGCTATCACACACCCAACACTGAGACAGACCTAGCTACCACACACCCAACACTGAGACAGACCTAGCTACCACACACCCAACACTGAGACAGACCTAGCTACCACACACCCAACACTGAGACAGACCTAGCTACCACACACCCAACACTGAGACAGACCTAGCTACCACACACCCAACACTGAGACAGACCTAGCCACCACACACCCAACACTGAGACAGACCTAGCTACCACACACCCAACACTGAGACAGACCTAGCTACCACACACCCAACACTGAGACAGACCTAGCTACCACACACCCAAAACTGAGACAGTTAGACCTAGCTACCACACACCCAACACTGAGACAGTTAGATCTAGCTACCACACACCCAACACTGAGACAGACCTAGCTACCACACACCCAACACTGAGACAGACCTAGCTACCACACACCCAACACTGAGACAGACCTAGCTACCACACACCCAACACTGAGACAGTTAGACATAGCTACCAAACACCCAACACTGAGACAGACCTAGCTACCACACACCCAACACTGAGACAGACCTAGCTACCACACACCCAACACTGAGACAGTTAGACCTAGCTACCACACACCCAAAACTGAGACAGTTAGACCTAGCTACCACACACCCAACACTGAGACAGTTAGACCTAGCTACCACACACCCAACACTGAGACAGACCTAGCTACCACACACCCAACACTGAGACAGACCTAGCTACCACACACCCAACACTGAGACAGACCTAGCTACCACACACCCAACACTGAGACAGACCTAGCTACCACACACCCAACACTGAGACAGACCTAGCTACAACACACCCAACAATGAGACAGACCTAGCTACCACACACCCAACACTGAGACAGACCTAGCTACCACACACCCAACACTGAGACAGACCTAGCTACCACACACCCAACACTGAGACAGTTAGACCTAGCTACCAAACACCCAACACTGAGACAGTGAGACCTAGCTACCACACACCCAACACTGATACAGACCTAGCTACCAAACACCCAACACTGAGACAGTTAGACCTAGCTACCACACACCCAACACTGAGACAGTTAGATCTAGCTACCACACACTCAACACTGAGACAGTTAGTCACTATGCTATGTCAGTATCTGTATCAGGACAGTCTATGCTATGTCAGTATCTGTATCAGGACAGTCTATGCTGTGCCAGTATCTGTATCAGGACAGTCTATGCTGTGCCAGTATCTGTATCAGGACAGTCTATGCTGTGCCAGTATCTGTATCAGGACAGTCTATGCTGTGCCAGTATCTGTATCAGGACAGTCTATGCTGTGCCAGTATCTGTATCAGGACAGTCTATGCTGTGTCAGTATCTGTATCAGGACAGTCTATGCTGTGCCTGTGTCAGGACATCACTTGAAGGAAATTGGCAGACTGATGTTTAGAATGTTTCTCTCACAGGCAACAAGGAATCTTTTGTCATCCACTTGACATTATCTTCTTATTACATGATGTTGTCTACGGCTTACTGTCTACTAATAAAGACAAGGACAGCCGTAGTCCCCAACTGGATATTGTACCACCACGACATTACAGTCCTCTCCACTTTAATCCTCACACAGTAATTACTGTTTGTATTCGATTTAAAAAAAAATTATAATTGTGTCCTTGCAAACTTTGCATTCGTGAAAAAATCCTCTATTTGCAGCATCTACAGCCTTGCGAATCGTTGGCATTCTAGTTCTCAATTTGTTGCGCCAATCTGAAGAGATTTTTACCCCATTCTTTCTGAAGCGCCTCCCACGAGCGTGTTTGGCTTAATGTGCACCTCTCATGATACGGAAAAGCTGCTCTCAGAACAGTTTAATTGGGTTGAGATTTGTCCACTCCATTGTAGACTAAATACCAGCTGACTGCTACTTCCTTAAAGTGTCCTAGCATACTTTGGAGCTGTGCTTTAGGTCATTGTCCTGTTGTAGGAGGAGAATTGGCTCCAATCAATAGCCCTCCTTCTTCAAGATCCCTTTAACCCTGAACAAATCTCTTTCCTTACCACCACCAAACCACCCCCAGACCATCACATTGCCTCCACCATCCTTGACAGGTGGCATTAACAGCACTCCTCCAAAATCTTTTGATTGGTCTGTGTCTCACAAATGGCCTTCTTCTGTTTCTCAAACTAGACACTATTTGTCCTCTTGCTCGGTTTTGCACTGGGGCCTCCCACTCCTCCATCTATTCTGGTTAAGAACTAGTTTGCGCTGTACTGTGAAGAGAGTCGTACGCAACATGGTACAGGATCTTCAATTTGTTAGCAATTTCTCGCATATTATAGCTGCCGGCATTTCTCAGTACATAAATAGACTTCTAATTTCTAAAGAATGTTCTGGACATTTTGAGCCTGTTTCACAATTGCTGACGCTCCAGATACTGAATTTGCATCTTAAGTTAGCAGTTTTTAGCTGTGCTAACATAATTGCAAACTAATTTAGTTATCAAATAAATGAATATACATTATAAAAAACTGCAACATTTTGACAATAAAAGTCTGAGCATGTCTTGTGCTTTTTGGTGCTCTAGATGACAATAAATTGCTGGTTGCAGTAGTTGTCCTATCCAGCAGATGGCGCTGTTCCTACTGAGAACCCCAAAAGGTGGTGGGGAGACAGTACAGACCTTTACTAAACCTGGAATGGACAAGACCAGACCTCTGCATAGGCATAGCATTGAAGATGTATCATTCCTCATTTCTTGAGACCATATTTTGCCCCAAATATGAAGGGATTGGGTGTCAAGTGCAATCTAGAGCACACCACCCAACACAATAAACATATCACGCAAGTTATTGTGCGTGTAAATAAATATACCGGCATACAATCATGTAACAGTCTATGCATTTGGTCCTGACAAAATACAAGGGTGTTATTTTACATTCCACACAAAAAATACTTCATTTCAAGCGTGTCCTTTTGAAATGTAAAACACGCGAATACTCTACACATACTCCTTCACCGGATCTATCTTTAACTTGTTCCGTGAGATTAGATTGAATTGAGAGCTAGAAGAAAAGGAACGCAGGCTGGCATCTCTCCTCTCCGCACTCCGTTCTCTCTCATGGCTTCTGTCTTAATTTCACTGGGGAATCATTTGACAGATACTGCCCTTGAAGAGACAGCCTGCGCCTCTCTCTCTCTCTCTCTGCTGTTCTCTCCTCTGCAGGCAACGATGGGGCCACTAGAAAACGAAGGGAAGACTCATGGCAAGAAGAGGGGAGCCGAGGAAGCGAGGAAAGGAAAGAGTGGTGCGGAGGGAGGGAGTGCAAAGGGGAGGGCGGGAGGGAAGTGGAGGGAAGTGGAGGGGTAAAAGTTATTAAGTGGTTGTGAAATGCTGTGCAGCCAAAAAGGTTAAGTCTGGAATAGGAAATTAAAACTTGTATCGCTTTTGGCTTTAAATAGATTTGGTTTCATTACGGGCGCCAGGGCCAGTTAGAGTCAAATCCCCGAAGCGCCGGGGAGAGAAAAGGCAGAGAAAGGAAAAGAGAAAACGAGCGAGAGGTTGGGAGAAACGGGAGAGAGAAATTAGGAGACGGGGCTTAAGGGCAGCATAGTGATGGGGGGCGGAGACACACCTGCCTCTCAGGCAAACACCAAACAGAAGGATTAGGAAGAGATCAAAAAAAGTTCCACCGTGTCAAATTGGTTTGTGTTATGGCGACAAAAACATGGTGGACGTAGACCTCGGGTGCAACCAGGAGGAAGAGGAGGAGGACGAATAGAAAACAAGCATTAAATGAAGAAATCAAAGAGCGCACGCGTAACAGCGTAAGCTTCAGATCGCGGAACAATGACACAGCGCTAAACGCTCCATCGGCGGGACAAAGGAGCCGCCCCGTCACAAATTCCTCCTGTCTGTCTGCTCGCCCGGCTTCTAGACGGTCAGGTCTCCAGACCCCAATCATCTCATGGCTCTAACTCATCAACGCCGGGCAATAGCACAGCTCCCAGAGCCTTCGCATCGCCACGCCGACCACATCCGGAGGTCAGTTCCATTGACCCCACGGAGCCGAGGCTGGTATTCTAGCCCGGAGTCGCGGCGTCGGGATGGACAGACGCAGAACAGCAGACGAGGTGGAGGAGAGACGGGGCCCCTGGGGTCATCCGCTGTCTGGTCGCGGCGTTGAGACCACAGAGGGAGCTACGGTGGCCTGCAGGGCCCAGATACAAGCGTACTGTTCAGCGGACCTAATCCAGACACCTCCAGCAAACGTATATATTAAGACACTAACGAAACAGTAGTTAGGGAATGCATGAATACATTTGCTTTCTGGGCCATTTCAAGCTGATCGGGCCTACGTGTAACCCTGACGACCACGGGAGGATGGAACGTTCCGGCGACGGTTTATTTCTTCGTTGTGATGTTACCAAATTACACACGTTGTTGTTTGCTCCGCGCTGAATTCAATAGTAGTTTCAAAAAGAAAATGACAGAGATTTTAAAGATCATTTAAAAAAATATGTATATATAATATGCGCCTGTGTGTTCTTGTGTGTGTGTGTGTGTGTGTGAGAGTGTGAGTGCATGTGTCTGGTGTGTGTGTGTAGTTCAGTTTGATTTGAATATTTTTCATGTAAAATTCAAAAGGTGTATTCCCATTTACAAAGCAAAGGCACTGAGGCAGCGCGAGATAGCGCGAACAAACAGATTAATGACTTAAGATCATCCATTTGACAGAATAAGGAGAAGCCATTTCTCTTTCATTGTCATCGGCTTCTTTTGGAGAAGACAGAAGCGACAGTGGCAAAGGGAATGAGAGGGGAAACGAGACAAAAGAGTAAAGAAAGAGCTGAGGAAAAGGATCTTTAAGCATCCCCACTAGTCCTCTGTCAACATTCCAGATTCTGAATGGGGACCAATGACCCCACAGAGGGAGACTGAGGGGGGGAGGGAGGGAGGCCAATGCCCCAGGGTCTGTATACTGGAGGACAGAGAGAGGAAGGGATGGAGGAGAGATAAAGAGGAGGGGTGGAGGAGAGATAAAGAGGAGGGATGGAGGAGAGAGGAAGAGGAGGGGATGGAGGAGAGAGGAAGAGGAGGGGATGGAGGAGAGATAAAGAGGAGGGATGGAGGAGAGATAAAGAGGAGGGATGGAGGAGAGATAAAGAGGAGGGGATGGAGGAGAGAGGAAGAGGAGGGGATGGAGGAGAGAGGAAGAGGAGGGGATGGAGGAGAGATAAAGAGGAGGGGATGGAGGAGAGATAAAGAGGAGGGGATGGAGGAGAGAGGAAGAGGAGGGGATGGAGGAGAGATAAAGAGGAGGGATGGAGGAGAGAGGAAGAGGAGGGGATGGAGGAGAGAGGAAGAGGAGGGGATGGAGGAGAGATAAAGAGGAGGGGATGGAGGAGAGATAAAGAGGAGGGGATGGAGGAGAGAGGAAGAGGAGGGGATGGAGGAGAGATAAAGAGGATGGGGATAAAGAGGAGGGGATGGAGGAGAGATAAAGAGGAGGGGATGGAGGAGAGATAAAGAGGAGGGGATGGAGGAGAGAGGAAGAGGAGGGGATGGAGGAGAGATAAAGAGGAGGGGATGGAGGAGAGATAAAGAGGAGGGGATGGAGGAGAGAGGAAGAGGAATGGATGGAGAGAGGAAGAGGAGGGGATGGAGGAGAGAGGAAGAGGAGGGGATGGAGGAGAGATAAAGAGGGGATGGAGGAGAGAGGAAGAGGAGGGGATGGAGGAGAGATAAAGAGGAGGGGATGGAGGAGAGAGGAAGAGGAGGGGATGGAGGAGAGATAAAGAGGAGGGGATGGAGGAGAGATAAAGAGGAGGTGATGGAGGAGAGAGGAAGAGGAGGGGATGGAGGAGAGATAAAGAGGAGGGGATGGAGGAGAGAGGAAGAGGAGGGGATGGAGGAGAGAGGAAGAGGAGGGGATGGGGGAGAGAGGAAGAGGAGGGGATGGAGGAGAGAGGAAGAGGAGGGGATGGAGGAGAGATAAAGAGGAGGGGATGGAGGAGAGAGGAAGAGGAGGGGATGGAGGAGAGAGGAAGAGGAGGGGATGGAGGAGAGATAAAGAGGAGGGGATGGAGGAGAGATAAAGAGGAGGGGATGGAGGAGAGATAAAGAGGAGGGGATGGAGGAGAGAGGAAGAGGAGGGGATGGAGGAGAGATAAAGAGGAGGTGATGGAGGAGAGATAAAGAGGAGGGGATGGAGGAGAGAGGAAGAGGAGGGGATGGAGGAGAGAGGAAGAGGAGGGGATGGAGGAGAGATAAAGAGGAGGGGATGGAGGAGAGATAAAGAGGAGGGGGGAGTCTTTAGAGGAGGACATGGGAATAAAAGAAAACCAGCCTATCACAAACAGCCAACAGCACACTGCCAATAGAAACAAATCCATAAAATAATATGACAAAGAAAAAAGTGAACCCCTGGAATTGACATAATTATGAGTAGCTGGAAATAGCTGGTGTGTTTACAAAGCTAGTCACATACGACACATAAATACGTGTGACACGTCAGGACACGCGCACACTGACATCCTGTTTCCCCGGAGTGTGTGTGAAGTGTGTGATGTGGTGTGTGAGTGACAGGTGAGAGGCCTCTCTCTCTCCGTCTGTATTCCAGGCCTGCTGTAACAGGCTCAGCATCACGGGCGCGAAGCGCTGAACGCAATTCAAGCTTAGCGTAGCTTAGCTCCAGCGTAGCTGCCTCATTGGCAAACATGAGCCGTGCAGCTAGCTCTGTGACACATGAAAGGACCAGACACTGGAGACACTTCCACACTCTCTCTCTCACACACGCACACACACACATTCAAGCAAACACACACACACACATTTACTAGCGCCGGGGCTATGTTAGAAGGGGGAGTAATACATTGTAGCACAGAGGTGAGCTGACAGCTGAGAGGAGCACAGAGGCTGAGAAAGATAGGTGGGGGGTCTTAAGAGGGAGAGGGGGAGTGAGATGGTGAGTTAGGAGCCTTTACTACACTATTTTCCGGGCAAGAGACAGATAGACAGAGACAGACAGACAGATAGACAGAGACAGACAGACAGAGACAGACAGACAGAGACAGACAGACAGATAGACAGAGACAGACAGACAGACAGATAGACAGAGACAGACAGACAGATAGACAGAGACAGACAGACAGATAGATAGACAGAGACAGACAGACAGACAGACAGACAGATAGACAGATAGACAGATAGACAGATAGACAGATAGACAGAGACAGACAGACAGATAGACAGAGACAGACAGACAGATAGACAGAGACAGACAGACAGACAGATGGACAGAGACAGACAGACAGATAGATAGACAGAGACAGACAGACAGATAGACAGAGACAGACAGATAGACAGATAGACAGAGACAGACAGACAGATAGACAGAGACAGACAGATAGATAGAGACAGACAGACAGACAGATACAGACAGACAGACAGATAGACAGAGACAGACAGATGGGGAGACAGACCGACAGAAGAAATAGAGACGACTAAGAAAGAGACAGGATGTGGTGAGAGACAGGATAACGGAGAGAGAGACAATAAGGTGAAGTGGTTCTCCCGTTTGCCCTCGCCGGGCCGTGCTATTTGAGGCCGCAGCCTTTTATGAATTCTCCTTACAACGGAGCGAATGGAGAGACGGGAGACGTTTTTAATATGCAGCCACTCCAGAGGCTGGCGAGCGCTCAAGGACGGGCCTCTCTTAAAGAGCCATTGAGTGGAGCCCGGCTGTGTGCTGTGGTGCTGCAGGGCGTCTGTTTAGGCTAGAACGCTAATGATCTAGCGGATTATTACTGCCGCTCACAAGACGGATATGAGAAGCAGGACACTGCAGCCCGCTTCATAATCACACACGTGTTTTAACCGGGCTGCCAGGTCTAAAGACAGACGCACACACACAGACACACGCACACACGCACACAGACACAGACACACACGCACACACACACACAGACGCCTTCAGACACACACACAGACGCACACGCACACACGCGTACACACACACGCACACACAGACACACGCACACAGACACACGTACACACACACACACACACACAGACACAGACACACAGACACACACACGCGCACACATACATGGACACCCACTAGCGATACATCGTAGTCGTGGTGGAACACTTTACGACACACAGACATTCACACACAGTGGCGTATCAATAGTGTGCATGACCTTTCCCCACGACCTTTCCATTGCACAGGTGCTCGACACACACAGACAGGGAGCAAAAATAATCATTTTTATTATGTCAATAATACGGCTTAATAAGACGCTAAAAAGCACATATCTGACCTAATATGCATTTCAATGGACAAATCAGATTCGTAGATGCAGACAGAAACATTCTCTGTAGCGACGGAAAACACACACGAATAGATGAATTGAGTAGCCAGGACAGCATGTATCATCGGCGTGAACGTTTTTCCGAAATCCAAGGACATTACTGAATCGTAGACGCGGTTCTTTCGGCATTACCGTCGGAAATAGCTCCGTCGGGGTAATCTTAAAAATAATGCAGTCGCCTTTCGACGGTGACGCAAAAGGAGAGCGTTCGGGGAATATATTCGCGAGCGCTGTCTGGAACGGAAGAGGGAGAGAACGGACGAGGAGACAGGAGAGAGCGAACGAGGAGAGGAGACAGGGGCTGAGGTTTGGTACGTCTCCAAGCCTTTCATTATGTCTGATGTCGATTATCAAAACCCATAATGAAGGCCATGTCATTATCTCCGACCCTCTGCTGGTATAGCGAGTAATGGGACCGTCTCTCTCTCTCTCTCTCTCTCTCTCTCTTCCTCTTCCTCTCTCTCTCATTGTGTCTCCGCTCTTCATCTGGGCACGGCCCCTGGTCATGGCACAAGGCCACATGCCCTCCTGCAGCCCGTTTTTGACTTGTCACCAGCCTGTCGGACAGAGCCAGCTACAGGCAGGACACGCCCATCACTCAAACACTCAAACACACACACACCACATCAACACAAACACTCCACATACACACACACACCACATAAACACAAACACACGGACGCACACCACATAAACACAAACACACGCACACATGCACACATGCACGCACACACACACACACACACCACATAAACACAAACACTCCACATACACACACACACCACATAAACACAAACACACGGACGCACACCACATAAACACAAACACACGCACACATGCACACATGCACGCACACACACACACACACACCACATAAACACAAACACTCCACACGCACACCACATAAACACAAACACACGCACACACACATATACACACACACCTCATCAACACAAACACTCCACATGCAGACACATATACACACACATACACACCAACAACCAATTCTCACACCATTATGGAAGTCAAAGTAAAGGAACAGATTACCACAAATACTGCTTGTACCTCTAATAGCTGTCATGTGATGGAGAACAACTTGACCCATCTAATGGGAAACAGAGGCTGCCAGAAGGTAAAAATAACCAGTGTGGTTTAGGACATCAGAAAGAAGACCATGACTGTGTAGGGGTCAAAGAGAAGAGAAGAGAGAGAGAGAGAAGATAGATACAGGAGAGAGAAAATGAAAGAGAGATATAAAGAGAGAGTGACTGAACGAGAGATACAATGAACTAACACACATCGACTGGCTGACTGGCTAACTGAATGACTGGCTGGATAGCAGACCCACACACATCGACTGGCTGACTGGCTAACTGAATAACTGGCTAGATGGCAGACCCACACACATCGACTGGCTGACTGGCTAACTGAATGACTGGCTGGATAGCAGACCCACACACATCGACTGGCTGACTGGCTAACTGAATAACTGGCTAGATGGCAGACCCACACACATCGACTGGCTGACTGGCTAACTGAATAACTGGCTAGATGGCTGACCCACACACATCGACTGGCTGACTGGCTAACTGAATAACTGGCTAGATGGCAGACCCACACACATCGACTGGCTGACTGGCTAACTGAATAACTGGCTGGATGGCAGACCCACACACATCGACTGGCTGACTGGCTAACTGAATAACTGGCTAGATGGCAGACCCACACACATCGACTGGCTGACTGGCTAACTGAATAACTGGCTAGATGGCAGACCCACACACATCGACTGGCTGACTGGCTAACTGAATAACTGGCTGGATGGCTGACCCACACACATCGACTGGCTGACTGGCTAACTGAATGACTGGCGGGTTAGCAGACTGAGCACACTGAACGGCTGGCTGACTGGCTAACCAAATGACTGTCTGGTTAGCAGACTGAGCTCAATGAATGTCTGGCTAGGAGGTAAAGATCCACATGACCTACAAGGCGACAAATCCTTTCAAGCACTGTAGAATTAACTATAGCGATAACTGTGCAGAATTGAATAAAGGTGAATTGAATGTATGATGTCTGTAAACATGAATTATTCATCCCAACGGGAGTGTGACTGTCGTGCTGAGAGTCATGTATTCATGTAGCGTTGCTCCAGTGTTTATTACACCACTCTAGAGATAAAGACCACATGACTTCCACGCCCTGAGTTCTGTTTCGCAAGAGATGGTGGACGAATGTGGGACATAGATGATTCAGGGATATAGGAGAGCTGAGATGTTAATATTCCAGAGAGATAGAGAGAGGTGGATGACAGACTGGGATTATTCTGGAATAGGTGGAGGAGAGACGAGACACAAATATTCCCCGGGGGAGATGGAGGGGAGATGGATGACTCAGGGATAGATGGAGGATGTATGACAGATGGAGAATGATCGGGGGACAGAATGAAGCAGCCGCCAGTGAGACCGCCAGCCTAAACGGGGCTCCTTCATTCATATCTCCCTCTCCTCCTGGCACCCCGAGATCCTAGAATAGCAGCTCTAGGGAAATCAGGAACCTTTTGGAGGCAACTGGAGTTGACCGCGGGTCACGCACTCTATTGGCCGGCCCATCCGACAGTCACCTACACCCATCCAATAGAGGGACTCCTCGTGTGCCCTTTGCCCGCCCCCAAGGGACAACGATAGAGGCCAGAAAGATCAGGAAATGAGGTGAGACTTAAAGAAAAAACGAAGAATAACAACGCCACCTTCTGCTTTTTTCTAAATCCCACGGGTAGTGAGGGAGAGGGAGACGGGCAGTGGAGAGAAATGACGAGGAGAAAAGGAGAGGAAGGACAAACTCAATTGAGTTCCCATCTTCCTCTAATCCAATATCTGTAACTCTGATTGATTCTCCTCCTAAACCCAAGACCCAGCCACTGAGAAAGGCCAACAAACATCTCCTCTCGCCTCTGGCCTGTCTGGGGAAATGAACCAGGGCCAGAGAGAAGGCAGGGAAAATAAAGAGTCTGCCACAGTAAAAACAGGGATAAAGCCAATTGTGTAAATGGTGAAAAATATTCTCAGGGTCTACGTCCGATTTCCCGGGCGTTGGAGAAATATAAGGAGGTTGTTTACGGGAGAGGCCAGCGAGCCCTTTAGTGACAGAGTGAATGAGGAAGAAGGACCTGTAGAGGACTGGGTGTCAGGACAACACACTGGAGCTAAACAGCCCTGGTTCAGGGGTGGTCGATTTAGAAATGGATCCCACGGGTGTGAGTACAAATGTGTGTGTGTGTGTGTGTGTGAGGGGGGGGGCATTCAGTAGCTGGTGATGGTACATGGGAGAACAGGTTCACTTTGAATTATAAAAACCTTGGACAAACCATCCAAGGACAGAAACACAAAACAGAGCAGACTGAAGCTGCAGATAATGGCTATTCCAAGGAAACGGGTGTGCGAGTGTGACTTATGTGTATGTGTGTGTGTGTGTGTGTGTATGTGTGTGTGTGTAAACAGGTGTGTGTATTCAGGTTATGTTTGAGCCTTATCTGTGTATGTGGGTACGCACGTGTATTCAGGTTATGTTTGAGCTGTATTTGTGTATGTGGGTACGCACGTGTATTCAGGTTATGTTTGAGCTGTATTTGTGTATGTGGGTACGCACGTGTATTCAGGTTATTGTTTGAGCTGTATTTGTGTATGTGGGTACGCACGTGTATTCAGGTTATGTTTGAGCTGTATTTGTGTATGTGGTTATGCACGTGTATTCAGGTTATGTTTGAGCTGTATTTGTGTATGTGGGTACGCACGTGTATTCAGGTTATGTTTGAGCTGTATTTGTGTATGTGGGTACGCACGTGTATTCAGGTTATGTTTGAGCTGTATTTGTGTATGTGGGTATGCACGTGTATTCAGGTTATGTTTGAGCTGTATTTGTGTATGTGGGTACGCACGTGTATTCAGGTTATGTTTGAGCTGTATTTGTGTATGTGGGTATGCACGTGTATTCAGGTTATGTTTGAGCTGTATTTGTGTATGTGGGTATGCACGTGTATTCAGGTTATGTTTGAGCTGTATTTGTGTATGTGGGTACGCACGTGTATTCAGGTTATGTTTGAGCTGTATTTGTGTATGTGGGTACGCACGTGTATTCAGGTTATGTTTGAGCTGTATTTGTGTATGTGGGTATGCACGTGTATTCAGGTTATGTTTGAGCTGTATCTGTGTATGTGGGTACGCACGTGTATTCAGGTTATGTTTGAGCTGTATTTGTGTATGTGGGTATACACGTGTATTCAGGTTATGTTTGAGCTGTATCTGTGTATGTGGGTACGCACGTGTATTCAGGTTATGTTTGAGCTGTATCTGTTTATGTGGGTACGCACGTGTATTCAGGTTATGTTTGAGCTGTATCTGTTTATGTGGGTACGCACGTGTATTCAGGTTATGTTTGAGCTGTATCTGTGTATGTGGGTACGCACGTGTATTCAGGTTATGTTTGAGCTGTATCTGTGTATGTGGGTACGCACGTGTATTCAGGTTATGTTTGAGCTGTATTTGTGTATGTGGGTATGCACGTGTATTCAGGTTATGTTTGAGCTGTATCTGTGTATGTGGGTACGCACGTGTATTCAGGTTATTGTGGAGCCTCAACCACTACTGGCAGATAAGGCCTATATGATCTTCTCAGAGGGACACACTGAGTGGGGAACGGATCCCAATTCATCTCAAAGACAGATTGTTCAGCAGCCCTGTGCCATCACAGAGTCCTTCAGTCGCACACTGAGGAGATGTCTTTCTCTTATCTCTCTCTCTCTCTCTCTCTCACTCTCTCATCTCTCTCTTATCTCTCTCTACCTCGTTCCCAGACATGTACCCAAATAGGACACATTCTGCAAAATCTGAGACCTGCTTACCTTTTATTACAGGGGAGGGCAGATATTTCAGCTCAGGGGCCACATCAGCACGTTGACATTATATGAAGGGCCACATTTGTAATGTAATTTGTTCATACTAAATGATTTTTGGGCCAGAAAAGGGCAATAATTAAAATGTATACACATAACATATATACTGGAGGTGTGTTATATCTAAATAACTTTAATTCAGATACATTACAATTGGACTGCCAAGTTTTTTGGTACTTCCTCTCAAAACTGTTTTAATACCCTCCGTGGGCCTGATGGAATTGCCTCAAGGGCCGGATTCGGCCCGCGGGCCTTAGTTTGCCCACCCCTGTTTTATTATATACTGTACATGACAAGGTGTGTGTGACGAAGAGAATGTGTGTGTTTATTCACCTGTAGTGTGATGCGGGTCCATTATATATGAACATGATATAGTGACACTCCAGGCCCTATATAGTGATATGACTCACCTGGACCAACATAGCAAAACTACACTCCAGACACTACATAGTGAAGCTACACTCCAGACACTACATAGTGAAGCTACACTCCAGACACTACATAGCAAAACTACACTCCAGACACTACATAGCAAAACTACACTCCAGACACTACATAGCAAAACTACACTCCAGACACT
Organism: Dallia pectoralis; assembly: GCA_029465975.1. Taxonomy (NCBI): domain Eukaryota; kingdom Metazoa; phylum Chordata; class Actinopteri; order Esociformes; family Umbridae; genus Dallia; species Dallia pectoralis. The sequence goes on along the minus strand of CM055757.1, from coordinate 5,756,785 downwards.
ACATAGTGAAGCTACACTCCAGCCACTACATAGTGAAGCTACACTCCAGACACTACATAGTGAAGCTACATACATACATACATACATCATGACAAATACAAACATTTGAGCGGTGGGGGGTAAAGAGAACGAGAGGGGGATAGAGAGAGGGGGGGATAAAGAGATAGAGGGAGGGGGGGGATAGAGAGAGAGAGTTTAAACATACGTGGGTTCTCACCTTCACAGACACATGTAACATCATCACTGGGTCTCTCATGGCTCACATGTCAGACTGCAGAGATATGTTCTGACATCCTCCTCACCACGTCCCTGTGGACAGCTGTGTGTGAGTGTGTGTGTGTGAGAGTGTGTGTGTGAGTGTTTGAGTGTGCACTGTCTCTAAGGGATGTGTGTGTCCTTCCTCCCACTCTCTGAGGGTGAATGTGTTCCTGGTTTGGTCCCTTGTGTGAGTGTGTGTGTGTGTGTGTGTGTGTGTGTGTGTGTGTGAGTGTGAGTGTGTGTGTGTGTGTTTGAGACTGTGTGTGCCCCATGCATCTGGATTCCACATCTGTGTGCCTAGCGCTGACCTGTTTGGTTCACACAACACACACCACCACACATCACACACACCACCACACCACCACACATAACACACACCACCACACATCACACACCACCACACATAACACACACCACCACACATCACACACCACCACACATAACACACACCACCACACATAACACACCACCACACATAACACACATAACACACATAACACACATCACCACACATAACACACATAACACACATCACCACACATAACACACCACCACACATAACACACCACCACACATAACACACATAACACACACCACACACCAACTCCACACATAACACACATCACACACACCACCACACATCACACATCACCACACATAACACACATAACACACACCACACACATAACACACATCACACACACCACCACACATAACACACACATCACACATAACACACATCACACACACCACCACACATAACACACATCACACACCACCACACACCACCACACATAACACACATCACACACCACCACACATCACACACACCACCACACATAACACACATCACACACCACCACACATCACACACCACCACACATCACATCACACACACCACCACACATAACACACATCACACACACCACCACACATCACACACCACCACACATAACACACATCACACACACCACCACACATACACACACACACCACCACACATAACACACATCACACACCACCACACATCACACACCACCACACATAACACACATCACACACACCACCACACATAACACACCCACCACACATAACACACCACCACACATAACACACATCACCACAGATCACACACCACCACACATAACACACACATCACACATCACACACCAACACCACACATAACACACACAACACACACCACCACACATAACACACATCACCACAGATCACACACCACCACACATAACACACATCACACACCAACACCACACATAACACACACCACCACACCACCACACATAACACACACCACCACACATCACACACCACCACACATAACACACACCACCACACATCACACACCACCACACATAACACACATCACACACACCACCACACATAACACACCACCACACATCACACACCACCACACATCACGCACACCACCACACATCACACACCACCACACATAACACACCACCACACATCACACACCACCACACATAACACACACCACCACATATCACACATCACCACAGATCACACACATCACCACAGATCACACACATCACACACCACACACCACCACACACATCACACACCACCACACACATCACACACACCACAAAGAACAGCAGAGACAGATTCCCACACCAGGCCAGGAGACCCCTCAGTCCAGAACACCCTGCCTCAAAACAGGGGGGTCAGGGAGACTGTTTTAGAAGCCGCTGGAGCGAGAGGCGGAGTAAAGAAGGGGGAGACGAGGGACGAGAGGATGAGCGAGGACGAGCGAGGTAGAAATAACATGAAAGGACAGCTGGAATCTTTTCTTGTGTGCTTTTTCCCACCAAACATTTTCGTTTTGGTTCGGGCCCTAGATCCCGGGGTCCCTCTCGCTCTCTGCGTTTTCCCTGGTAAACGCGGCTGCACAACGGCGTATCGGTACCTTCAGTAATGCTTTATTTATTACAGCCAGTCTTCAGTAGCAATCCAGTTCCGGGCTCTTATCCCCCTAAAGACCTTTTAATCATATCTTCCTTGAAATTCTCTCTCTCTCTCTCTCTTCTCTTTCCCACACTCCCCCGTTCATTCCAACACCACCACCCCCCTCCCTCCCTCCCCCGCTCCCTCTCACTGCACTCTGTTTTATTTTCTTCTCCCTTTATTTCTTTCCCTGCCGGCTGCTTCGTTCGTTTGTAATTTAAATATTTCGTTTTCGTGAACCCGCCGCAGACTGGAACAAGGACAACGTTATTCCGCTTGGTTCTCTCTGGTTTCCTCTATCGACCCCCCCCCCCCCCGAGCAGAGCGAGCGAGAGGACAAGTGAGAGAAAAGTCCCCCGCACCAATAAAAATAGATAGCTTGTCATGCTGATGAATGATTAACTCGAGCCCTGATGTGCCACGCTGAACAGTGTGTGTGTGTGTGAGTGTGTGTGTGTGTGTGTGTATGTGTGGTGGGGGGGGGACGCAGACCAGGAAAACGGGGACTCAGACTATCGAGGGGGGGCCACTGCAGCTCGCGTCTCTTCTCCGAGACACCGCTTGGAAACCCAACAGAGCACGGGTCCTCTTATTAATCACGCACCCGTCGGCACGGCTGTCCGTGGTGCTGCCTGTTCAAACGTCTAAACAGAACGGGGCCTTTTAACGCGGAGAGAGAGAGAGCGCGCGGGGGGGTGATATCGGGCCGGTCGTCTGCGTCAGGTGTACATTAGAGAGAGGACGGTTTACTCCACCTCTAAAATATAGACAGCGGAGAGACAACCGAGACGCCGGCGGAGATGCATTCATCCGCTGCCTTTGTTTTCCAGCGTGGCTCTCTGGTGAGGTGTTTAATTAGAGGGGGAGAGGGGGACAGCCTGTCATTAGCATCCAGAAGAAACAAAGCATTAGACTCAGATTGAAGAGGAGGGGTCAGTCTTCCTCACAGGATAAACAGGGTTTCAGCCAGTGATGCTATGGGGAATGATATCTACGCAGGGTTTGATCCAGTTATAGGAATGATATCTACGCAGGGTTTGATCCAGTTATAGGAATGATATCTACACAGGGTTTGATCCAGTTATAGGAATGATATCTACGCAGGGTTTGATCCAGTTATAGGAATGATATCTACGCAGGGTTTGATCCAGTTATAAGGAGGATATCTACGCAGGATATGATCCATACGGAAGATATCTAAACATGGTTTCATCCAGTCATATGGATGATATCTAAACATGGTTTCATCCAGTCATATGGATGATATCTAAACATGGTTTCATCCAGTAATAGGGATGACACACAGACATTTCCGAGACACCAACATGATAATAATATGTACACTTTCCATGTGGTGCAAAGAGATTTATTCATAGGATATAACAGCTGGGATGTTCCCCTGTAAACGACAGGTGAATGGTTCATCGGTTTCCCTGGAAGGTACACTCACAAGGCAAGTGCAAATGCATTGTGGGAAATGATACAGACTATTGGAGTCCACCCTCTCTCTTTGTGTGAAAGCGTATTATATAGTATACTTGTATATTCTCACCATAACATGAGTTTGAGTTAAATGTATTTCCTGTTCCTGTTTTGGTAATGAGATTACCAAACAAGAATGTTAAATTATCTGTAAAAATCCCAGATTTAAAAAAACATTTTTCTTGCGCCGGTGAAGATGGAAGTTCAAATTCAACTCTGCTAAATGTGAACTAGTTAGCTGGCATGTTAGTAAGCTAAATCCAGCTAGGAGCTAGGACAACAAACAACATGTGTGTGTATTGTCTGTTGTATAAAACCAAGCCGTTCTGACTACGTGAGGAGGAGAACGTCACTGGCCTACCACGCACACATGCACACGCACGCACGCACGCACGCACGCACGCACGCACGCACACGCACGCACGCACGCACGCACGCACGCACGCACGCACGCACGCACGCACGCACACACACACACACACACACACACACACACACACACACACACACACACACACACACACACACACACACACACACAGGAGTACGCCACAAAAGGCTGTATAACATAATAGTGGTACTTTGGAAGGTATTGGAGTTATTACTCTTTCTGAGTAATGGCTTGTCGGGTTTCTAATATATATATATATACATATAGGTTATGCATAACAGCGTCGACAGAATTTAATATGTATGGGCCATAAAAAGCATCTTTAAAACTGAACAGGTAAATCACTTTCACAGCTTCAAGGCATTTTGACTGTCAGCAGCAAATCACCCCTTCCAGAGGTAAGGCTGTCGTTTGACCCCGAATCCAGACCCCCGTCTCAGCCCGTCTGCCCGGCTCTGTCCGTGCCTGTACCTCTGGTTCTTACCCCAGGCCTGCCAGCTGGCTGTGACCCTTCGGTGCCAAATCTAGACCGGGCACAAACCCAAGCCTCTTTGGTACCCGCTGGCTCAGGGTCCAGGACCCTTCCGCATCGCTCCAGCAATCAGAACCAGAACTGACCGGCCTAAACTCCAGGATCTCCCTCCATCAAAGCGAAGCCAGCAGAGTGATGCCTTCGGCGCCGGAGGATGACGACGACACTTGTTGTCTCTTTGTTTTCACTTCAAAGGGCCATGGCAACCGCAGTGCCTCTGGGGCTACAACACACAGAGCTCCCTCTCTCATTTCAAGTGATTCCTCGACGTCATACCGCTCTGTCTTGTCCTACAATAACGCCGCCTTCCTCCTCTCCGAACAGGGACTCCGACCGACCCGGCTCTCTCGAAACTGACAACGTTCTGCTGTCCACCGTGACGGACCACAGAGTAAGCAGGGCCGGTCCAGGGCTCTGTCGTCTGTCGCGCCAACACTGGGATGCGTAAGACAGTGATGTCTACAGTTCTGGCACAATCAAACAACCTGTTTTATGGCACTCAGTCTTCTTCACAGTGGCTTCCCAGGCTCTCGTCACGGCTTCATGGATCATGTGATCCACAATAATACATCTGGGTTGGCACGGCTACAGACGACATATTCACTGCCAACCATGTGTGACGTGCCCAGACAGCCACAGGTGGCATAGAGAGGATTTCAGTGTGTGAGTGTGTGTGTGTGTGTGTATCTGAGTACTCGAGTTACAAGCAGTAGTCAAAATCAATGCACTGATTGCTTGGATTGAATACCACTCTTTTGTAAAACAACTGTTCCAGGTTAGACACAATGAAACAATAGAAGTGACAGAGTGCTCAGAGAGAGAGAGAGAGAGGAAGAGAGAGTGAGAAAGAGAGAGAGTGAGAGGTAGAGAGAGAGAAATATAGGAGACGGATGGGAGAGAGGAATAAGATAGAGATAAAAGGGAGTGATAAGAGACATAGGATGGAGAGAGATAAGTGAGATAAAATATAAGGACTCCACAAAATGCTCTATTCTTGTGTGCATTCATTGTTTGTACATCTGGCTTTCACACTCTCTCACTACACTCACCCACCAACACACACACACATTAACACCCCCAACACATACACACACACAAACCCAACACACTGTCCCAAACACAGAGAACCCCTCTAACCACCGCACACATACACACACACACACACACACATTATCACCTCCACCACATACACACACACACATTAACATCTCCACCACATACACATAAGCACTCAAACCCGGCACACTGACCCAAATACACAGCACCCCCCTACCTACCACACACATACACCTACCTACACTCCCACCACACACACACACACACACACACACACACACACACACACACACACACACGTACACAATGTCAGTCCTTCAGCGGCTGTCTTTCATCAGGACTGGATGATAGAAACGGCCCCAACACAGAGCTCTGTCCCATCCCTGGGGTTAGAGAACAACAGAGGCAGGAGGGAGAGGAGAAGCAGACACTATCTGTCCTCCTCCCTGTCTGAGGCCATGCCATCTGTCCTCATAGAGGTTACTGGCCAGTCTGCTATACACACCTAACCCACTGCTGTTGAGTAAATCCTTGTTTGAGGAATAAATCCGGACTTGAGGAATTAAACTCTTTCAGATTCTGATTCTGACACAACACTCTGGTTTTGGAGAGCAGAAAGACAGTGAGAGATATGGGTGAGACAGAGAGCAAGAGAGAGAGAGAGAGAGGGAGAAAGAGATTGAGAGATATAGAGAGACAGAGAGACAGAAATAGATAGATAAAGAAACAGGGGTAAAGATGGGAAGGCAAAGATAATTTTGGAAACAGGGAGAGATGTGGAGATATTAAGAGAGATGTGGAGATATTAAGAGAGATGTGGAGATATTAGGAGAGATGTGGAGATATTAGGAGAGATGTGGAGATATTAGGAGAGAAGTGGAGACAAGGAGAGAGACAAGGGAATGGTGGTCTGACTGAAGGAGAGAGATGCTCTAAAAGGAATAGTGCAATGGGTGAAAAACACTTCTGGATCATTGAAAGGAAGTCTGTAGGAATTATTACTGGTCTTAGGGCACAATTTGCTCTGCAAGAGTAAGAATGAATTCAATTTCGCGGAGGAATTCTATTAGCATGTGTCTAATGGCATAAAGCCATCAACAACAAACACACAGAGAGAGAGAGAGAGAGAGAAAGGGAGACGGAGAGAAAGAGAGATTTAGAGACAAAGAGAAAAGAACGGAGCGTCTTCATATTTCTCCCCACCAAATCTCATTATGACTTTTCAAACAAAACGCCCACAATTACCATCCTAATTCCTGCCTTCAGTTGATTTCATTGCCGTTACAATTGATTTCGGGCAGAAATAAATAAGAAGCCCTGGATTACGTTATGAACTTAACCCTTCTGAGGCCATCCCCAACGTCTCTCTCCATCCACCTGCGAGCGGCCAGTCTACTCTAGGGGGTCAAATGTGAGCGCCAAACCCTTGGTCTTCTGTACATGTAATGGTTCAAACACCAGTAAGATATACAATTTCAACAGAGCCCTGACATATACATATGTTGTACCGGTCGATTAGCAGAGGACTTGCATGCAATTACTTAACGTGGCCCGGTAATCGACATCAGTGCTAGCGGGAAGAAAAATAATATATCCAAACGCTAGTTCATAGAAGGCGTCTGTAGACATCTTGTCATGCCATTTTGATTGATGGCAATTTTGTAAGCGGGACTTCGTGTGAAAGCCGGTTCTGTTCTAACATTAAGGTACTAAGTAAGTAGAGTTGGCAGAAGAATTGATGTTATCAATTGTTATTATAGATGTAGAGTCTGTTTGGTTATAGATGTAGAGTCTGTTTGGTTATAGATGTAGAGTCTGTTTGGTTATAGATGTAGAGTCTGTTTGGTTATAGATGTAGAGTCTGTTTGGTTATAGATGTAGAGTCTGTTTGGTTATAGATGTAGAGTCTGTTTGGTTATAGATGTAGAGTCTGTTTGGTTATAGATGTAGAGTCTGTTTGGTTATAGATGTAGAGTCTGTTTGGTTATAGATGTAGAATCTGCTTGGTTATAGATGTAGAATCTGCTTGGTTATAGATGTAGAGTCTGTTTGCTTATAGATGTAGAGTCTGTTTGGTTATAGATGTAGAGTCTGTTTGGTTATAGATGTAGAGTCTGCTTGGTTATAGATGTAGAGTCTGTTTGGTTATAGATGTAGAGTCTGTTTGGTTATAGATGTAGAGTCTGTTTGGTTATAGATGTAGAGTCTGTTTGGTTATAGATGTAGAGTCTGTTTGGTTATAGATGTAGAGTCTGGCTAAGAGGACGCCACAACCAGCCTAAACAGATTTCTGCGACCACTCTGTTACCCTACTCTCCTGTTTACCGCGCACACCCACAGATATATTGTTCAGGAAGCTATTCAACCGTCCACTCATTTAACTCCTGTCGACGAGGTGAAAAGGCTGATTCAGTACATGATCCATAGCTTCAGGAAAACGACACCCCTGAGAATGTGAGCCTTGTGTCCGACACAGGAGCTGTCTGATCCACCGAACTGCTGTTTATCAATGGGAGCTGTTCCCGACCTGCCATCCGCTGAATGGTCTCAATGGTTTCGTTGTGTCCCTTCCTGGTCCAAAGCCCGAGGCCTAACCTGCTCTACATCACCGTTACCCGGAGAGGCGGCCGTCCACGGCGATATGGAGGCGCCGCGCCGAGACGGTTGTTTTCCTCAGTGCCTTCTCTTAGCCGTTTGGCTCTAACCACCAGTGATGGCGCTGTTGTGATTAAAACAAAGTCCGCTGACCTCACCTTCTAACATGATCCCCCCCCACACACACGCACACACACTCTTAGAAGAGGCTTTTTCCGATCGTTTGTCCGAGACCCTGGGGTGATGTGAGATAATAGGGACAATTGGTTGGTTTCTCTCACAACAGGCCAGGCACAATGGAGGCGGTTCCGTCTTTATTTGGATCCCCGTCAGTCGACGCCCGTGGCGACAGCCAGTCTTCCCGGGTGTGAACGGCAGTCCGGTGAACGGTATCGCAGTAGCGATATGGTCTTCACCGCGCTGACGATGCAAGGACACGCACACAGTCGCTCACTGACATTATAACAACGTGCCCCTCAGAGGCTCCTCCCACAATCCACTTTCAGACAGCGGGACGATATTGATTGTCGAATGAATTTGCCAACCTGCCCTTTGGAAACTTCCCAGACTTCACGGTCCTACAGGCGCGCCTGGTTAAACAAATGAGACTCGGAGGTCCTGTTTTCAACCAAAAGTGTGTCAGCGGACGGTGAACAGGCTGAAGTCAATCGAGCACGGCCGGGGTGCGGAAAGGAGAGATAAAATGTCTGAACGCATCAGAATATGAAGGTGAGCTAAATGAGAGCTCGCGAGCGACGCCCACAGATGTTTTCAGCAGGCTAGTTTTGACGCCCGTCCAGAGGGCTACACTCTGGAAATATCTCTCAATATGGATGGCAGTATGTGTGGCAGATGCCCCCAGGGGGCCACACCAAACGGTGGTGGGGGGGGGGGGATCTGTCCTTTGGACATGGAGGTATGGCCTGGGCGAAGAGTGAGACAGGGCCGACCGAAAACACACCCAGGCCTTAATGGCAAACCCAGCGCTTAAACCGTCGTTATAAGGCACGCCGGGGGTGAGCATCGCGTCAGTCGACTGATGGATGCCCTGTCGGCTGCGATCGCCGCGCACCTCAGCTCGCAATCTCACCCCATGGTCCTCTGCATGTCTGTCGTCACATCTCCTGCCATCTTTATCTCTGCTTGTCTGTCAAATAACAACGCGAAAGAGCGGTATCTGTCTCTTTCTGTCCATCTCCCTTTCCCTTTCCCAATCGCCGCCTTTCTCTCTTCCCTTCTGTCTCAATCTCCCTTTAAAATCTCTCTCTCTCTCTCTCCCTCTCTACGATGAGCTCTCTAAAATAGGTGTGTCTCTACAGTAACCTGAGACTGTTGTGAAGGCCCCACAAAGCCAGATGGGAACACGTGAGGAGGCATGTGGTGCTTTGACAGGCCTGCCATTGTTCCAGACATCTCCAGTTTTAAAGGCCACACCCAAGGAGGCCACACCCAAAGAGGCCACACCCAGGGAGGTGACGCCGAGGGAGGCCACACCCTGAGAGGCTGCACCCAGGAAGACCCACCCTTTCCAGGAATGACACACCCAGGGAGACAATGCCCAGGGAGACCACGTCCAGGGAGGCCACGCCCAGGGAGGCCACGCCCAAGGAGGCCACGCCCACGGAGGCCACGCCCGTGGAGGCCACGCCCATGGAGGCCACGCCCTGCCAGGTAATGGATAGTGCTGGGAATTTGGGGTGGTGCACTAGTTATGTGACACTGTGAACTGCCGTAACACCACCTGTTTCTGCCAGCATCTAAGAGGGCGGGCCGAACTCTCAAACCACTGCAATGTTTTAAGCCGTGCTGTTTTCCTGCTCTCACCTCCTCCATATTCTCCTCTGTCCTCCTGTCTGCCTCTCTCAGCCATGCATACGGCCAGGCAAGCTTTGAGACGCCCAGTGACTATTTAGAGTACAGTATAAACAGACACTCATTCACAGTCTAACGCGCGCTGTCTACCGCGAGAGGTGACTGAGGCCTCTCGGCATGTCACTCCTTTCTCTCTCATCCTTCTCTCTCTCCCTCTATCTCTCCCTCTCTCTCTCCCTCTCTCTCCCTCTATCTCTCCCTCTCTCTCTCCCTCTCTCTCTCCCTCTATCTCTCCATCTATCTCTCTCTCTATCTCTCCCTCTCTCTCTCCCTCTATCTCTCCCTCTCTCTCTCCCTCTATCTCTCCCTCTCTCTCTCCCTCTCTCTCCCTCTCTCTCCCTCTATCTCTCCCTCTCTCTCTCCCTCTATCTCTCCCTCTATCTCTCCCTCTATCTCTCCCTCTCTCTCCCTCCCTCTCCCTCTATCTCTCCCTCTCTCTCTCCCCTCTCTCTCCCTCCCTCTATCTCCCCCTCTCGCTCTCCCTCTCTCTCTCCCTCTATCTCTCCCTCTCTCTCTCTCTCCCTCTCTCTCTATCTCTCCCTCTATCTCTCCCTCCACAAGACAGGAACAGGAGAGAGTAACAGAAGGAGAAAGCTATTTGGTCTCTGCTGACCCGCGGAGCTGGCGACGCCCTCTGATCTCCGGTAGGAGGGTTTAGGGGGAGAGGGAATGATTGGCTCAAGATGAAAAATAAAACTGGGGGGGGGGTGATTCAATGAGGCCGCTGAAAATGTCAGGCAGCGATGACCTTTACACATAGGCTGCAGGGCAGGAGAGAGACAGGACAAGGAAGGGAGAGGAGAGAAGCAGAGAGAGAGAAGAAGACCGCCCGGATTGGTGAGGCCTCTGGTTTATCTGCCAACACTGACTAGAGTGTTAACAGGGTTTATTGGTACTAAACCTGGGTTGTGTGGTGGTCAGACCATGTGATCTTCATTAATGTTTTAATCGTTAGTGACTCAGGATAAATCTTCTGCTCCATGACTAACAAGGACTTTATAAACAACTTTGTTGTAAAAAAGCACTTTATAAAATACATTTGATTGATTGACTGTGAGGTGTGGAGCGGGTAGAGGAAGAAAACATGTCTCCTTGTCGATGCCATACGTCGAGCGGCGTAGTGCGGTTAAAGCCATTCGCAGAGTCAGGTATCCGTTTTGCACAGGGTTTATTAATGACCAACACACAAAACAAACCGAGTACGACAGAAAAAAGGACTAACTGGTTAAATGGGAATAATAGTGCGCATACACAGCGACTTCTACAACATCTACACAACAGTTCGTCAAAACACATCCAACACTCACCCCTAATTACAACGTGACATAGAACAATGCTAAGCAAGGAGTGACTTGCTAGCGACCCCTTTATATCCCCCATGATAACAATTACAAACAGCCGTGAGACAAAAGTAAACAAGGAAGTGAAACAAGGAAGTGCATCACCGAAATATGTCCGTGTAGCAACGCCACCACACCAATCGTGACAGTGGAGATATGAGCAAAACAGAGAAGGGACTAATAAAATGGAGAGACAAAGAGAGGAGAGAGTGAGAGAGAGAGTGAGAGTGAGAGAGAGAGTGAGAGAGAGTGAGAGAGGAGAGAAAGAGAGATCGGGAAGTAAATGAAGTAAAAACGTGTATAAAAAGCACCATTTCTCTCTAATTTCATTCCTGGCTGATTTGAGGTTTCAAGCTGTGATAAAAGAAACGTGGTGGTGAAGTTGTGGACAGCAAGACAGTGAGGAATTAAGAAACCCTTTTCACCTTTTCACCATCCGCATCAATCAACCCGAAGAACCACTCAACCTCACACAACGGCCCAGTAGAATTACACACCTCAGAACTACAACAGAGACAACATATTGTAAATAGAGTATACATATATTATAGCAATTTCTATAGGACAAATTACTAACCCTAAACACTGTCTGGTGGTTCTGTTTTAACAGCCCACGGTGTAAAGAGACATTTGCGTGTTTCCCAGAATGCATTTCAAGAGAATGTGAAAGATGCCACCCCATGGATTTTCATAGTGACAAGAACGTGGTTTTGAATTTAAGTCAGGCCTTCAGCTGAAAACTGTACCTGCTCCTCCCCTTCAAGCATTACCTCTACAGTAGCCTACTGATTGGTTCAGAAGATAGGGATTTTAATCAGAGAATGGTGGATTAACTTCCCAAGTTTTAGTGACGATAGTTATCACAGTACACAACGGATTTAATAACTATTGAATATGTGTTCTTGATTCCAGCCCTGCTCTGCAAGCACGAGCATGTCACCTGGTTAATGTTAGCCGGGTATGCTAACGTGAAAGCTGATTCAGGGCTAGCAGATGTTAGCTCTGATTCAGGGCTAGCAGATGTTAACTCTGATTCAGGGCTGGCTAATGTTTTCACTCTTAAGATGAGTGTTAAAACCAGAACAAATGCAGAAGGAAGGAGACAAGGAGACAGGGAAGGAAGAAAAGGCTGTAAGGACGGACACACACACACACACACACACAAACACACTTGCCTTTGAACTCAACACAGAAGCACATTCAAAAGCCGGGAAAAGAAGAAGGACACTTGAAGGTGAATTACATTTCCACATCATTTATCCACCCCAACATACACCCACGCTACTCTCACAAGTACGCACAGGATTTTAACACTACTCACTAACCAACCGAAAAACACACGCAGTCTCACACATACTCAGACACCCAGAGACACAGGTAGACACACTGTAACACACAGTGACAAACACACACACACACACACAGAAAGAGACACAAACACTCCCACATGGACACACTTAGACCAACAGACAGACAGACACACACACACACACACAGAGACACTCCCACATGAACACAGATGCAGGCTCTACCAGATCGTATTGCCAGCTTGACTGAACCCCAGAGGGAGTCCTGAATGCCGTCTGATCAGGTGTAACTCAACCACTGACACCAATGAAGGATTATGGATATTCATGCTTGTATATATTATTTACTGTACATAAAGGACTTTTGTGAACTAGATTCGCTATACTTCTGTGTGTGTGTGTGTGAGCGTGAGTGTGTGTGTGTGTGTGTGAGTTGTATTTGTGAAATATGCATATGAGTGCGTAGGAGCTAGCCAAAGCCCTCTAGAAGCTTCTGTGCCCGTGGTCCCGGAACTGCCGAGTGTAGAGAGAGACGGAGACAGACAGAGATCACGATTCAAATAGATAGTCCACAGATACAAACTGTAACCCTAGAAAAAGGACGATATCTACGAGGTGAGCCGGTTGGCAATTCTCCTCCGCGTTTCAAAGTTCCAAAGTTACCACGTTCTCCCACACACACGGAGCGCTCCTCAGAAACTTCTAGAAGATGCTCGGGTATGTACATAACATGTATATGTATGTATATAAATGACGTGTGTTTGTGTCGTTAGGTTGAATAGCCGCTCTGTCTTCCTCTCCGGGTAATAAAAGATGAAAGAGCGGCGTTTTCATCAGACTGCCAGTCCAGGAACGGTTCCGGACTCGTCTCTCCCCGTCTACGTCACAGCTCCCCGGTGCCGTTAGAACCCAAACTGTAGACCTGGATAACACTTAGCCACCCCTCCAATCACATCACAGAGGCAGCGGTGTTACGGTTTGACAGGTGTCCTCTCTCGCCCAAAACAAATGAGATAATCCGGGCGAGGCGGCTCCTCCTGTCATTAAAGACGCCCTCGTGACGTCTAAACTAACCACGGCTGGAGGGAGAGAAATAAACTCACACAAAAATATGGGGAAAAAACAACTTTCAAGAAACTAATCATGACCAGTGTAACTCAATTCCAAATGATTCAAGTGCTCACGTCTCTCTTGTTCTCTTCCCCCCCCCTCTTGGTGGAGCAGAATGGCTGCCATTAGCCACGCCTTCACCCCTGCCTTCACTTCCTGCTCCCTGCCTTCACTTCCTGCTCCCTGCCTTCACTTCCTGCTCTCTTGCTTCACCCCACTCTGCTCCCTGCCTTCACTTCCTGCTCTGTTGCATCACTCTACTCTGCTCCCTGCCTTCACTTCCTGCACCCTGCCTTTACTTCCTACCTCACGCTCTTCACTACCGCAGCCTGCTTAGTAAATTACCTCGCTCACACCGTTTCTACTAACAGCACACATTTACATGTAACAATAAAGCGCTAGATTTAAAGCCATTTATTTCTACTGCTGCTTCTGCCTGACCATAGCGACCTGAGGTGGACTTAAGAGAGATTTGAACTGCGATGGGTGGGATATCACGCAGAATTGTTCCGTAATTCTAACCGTTGGCCCGGATAGTCTTTCTTTTCTAGGAACTGGTTCTCTGGGTTTCTTCCCTCTGACAGTCTGTGGTTTCAGTATTCGCACACCGACGTGTCCAGGATGAAAGCTGAGGCGTATCGACCAGAACCCAGGAGGGAGGGGGCCCGAGGCCCCCGAGGGCCCTGCTGCCTCGTATCTCTGGCCTCGCGTTGTGCCGCGTACTCCTGCTGACATCCCGACTCTCACACACGCTGCATTATTAAACATACAGAGCGCTAAATAAATACGCGGCTGTATAAGTTAACCAGGTGGACGCCCGGCAGTGCCGCGAGAACGGGGCCCGGCAGATTAAACGCGATCGCGGGGCGCACTGCGCACGGTTGTCGTGGAGATAGATGGGATGATGCACGCCGAAGCGGTAATACAATGCAAATGCGCTTCCTGCTCCGGGTGTAATTGAGGAAGACTGAGGGAGAGTGTCAGCGAAGGAGACAAGATCACCTTCCGCTATTGGATTAGCGGGCACAGCCACGGGGGGTGCAGGAGACAATGAGAACACAGGAGACACGCCCTCACCCAGAGGGCACCTTCTCTAATGTACACTTAAACACTGGGACCACCCCAGGACGCCGGGTAACATAACGTGCACACACACGGTCACACCGCCACGTACGGCGTTGCGATCCCATGCACATTCGGAAGGACGTGAAATCTTAAATCGTATATATATATACGAACACATATTGGTTATGTTCGCATGATGTTCCTGCTCCACTGGCTGCCATGGCGACATTTGGAGGGATGTTAGGACGTGCAGCTCGTTTTCCACCTCGTTATTTGGGCAGTGTCACACATCCTGTCTTCTCTCGAGTGTCGGTTCTGCCTCTGGTCTCGGGAACTCTCAACAACAAGGCCATGCTCACTGAGTGTGTCGCTGTTAAATGCAAACGTTCTGGTTAGTCACAGTGGGGGGTTGTTCCACCCCTTTACACCTCAGTGACATTGTAGAGCAAATGGGTCTGGTTCCAGGTTCCGGACTACACTTCCCACACATTGTCCGAACTTGGAATGCAAACATGGTGGTAGAAATACGGAGTGTACTGAAGACCTGCATGTTTAATGGACTTGGGTGATGCACCTGAACACAACAGAACCTGAAAACGAACAGTCACATGACAACACTGTAACACTTGGATGTGCGTCGAGTTTTTGTGAACAACTGGTTGCTAAGTGGATCCAGACCTGACAACCATAAAGGCCAACTGGTTATGTTTACTGATATCGTTACTGAAGCCAGATCCTGATTGGTGTGTCTGCCTCCCTCCCCCTTCCGTCCAGCGATCCCACACTGTGATTGGCTAGCAACGTCTTTCTGTCTTCCGTTTGCTTTAGCTGATTGGTGGACGCTGGGCTTTTCTTCTTGTTCAGCATCGGTCTCGGTTTAGTAGGTCTGACAGTTTTTTGAAAGTTTTTATCCTCTTGTTGTTGCACAGGTGCGATTTAGTTTATTCTGTGTTTACGTTACATTTTTGCTGGATGTTGGAACACATAGAACCTCAGACTTAACGCCTATAAAGCTGCAGTATACAGCGGCTTGGTAAAACAGTTGTAATCTGGCCAAGATCAAATTGTATCTGCCGACTGGAATTACACTGAGAGAGCTCAGGGTAGATTTCCATCATGGCAGAACGGTTCAGCTCAGTAGTTCTCAGGGGGGGCGGGGAGAATCATGGTGACCGTCCAGGCTGTGTGTTTGACCGTCTGTGTGTGTTGATGAGTTGGTGAAAGGAAAGATCTGAGTCAACCTCTGGAGATGACCCTGTGTGCATGTTGTCCGTGTGTCTGTCAGCAGATCAGTTAGTTAAGTTAGATAAGAACACGGAGAAGAGGGACCAGAAGTCCCCATGGAGATCGTAAAACATGAACAAACCCATATTAAGACATGTTTTCCACTAAGATAGAGTCGCTTTAGGTCAGAACTGAATATAGGTTACTTTTAGGTTCAGGAATCGGGGTAAAGGTTTCAGAGGGATTAACATGAACACCGCCTGTGTATAGCGTGTGTATAGCGTGTGTATAGCGTGTGCATAGCGTGTGAATAGCGCGTGTATAGCATACGAATACCATGTGTATAGAGTGTGCATGGCGTGTGTATAGCGTGTGTATAGCGTGTGTATAGCGTGTGTATAGTGTGTATAGTATAGTGTGTGCCGTGTGTATAGCGTGTGTATAGCGTGTGTTTAGCGTGTGTATAGCATGTGTTTGGCGTGTGTATAGCGTGTGTTTAGCGTGTGTCAGGTTTTCCATCAGCCCCTGTTGCTCCCCTCCACACAGATTCATAGACGTTCAGCCGACCTCTTCTTTCAACATGCCAGTGTTCAGTTGGTTGTCATAACCAGTAGTGTTACAGCACTAAGAATACATAGAAAACATGTGGGGGTCCAGCCTGTATTCGCTACTGTTACAACGGAGCCAGCCTTCCCCGGGGCGATCTCTCCCTTCGCCTCACTGTGTCTGCCCCTCTCTGTTCCTCACACTCCCTGGCCCACCCTCCCATCTGCACACCTCACCCCCCCCCCCCCCCGCCATCGCCTCAGACCGCGAGGAGCGATTTGCAGCAGCAATCCGTCGCTAATTCCCGCTCAGTGTTCATGAAAAATGTATAACGCTGAGACTTTAGGGAAATGCAGATTGGCTCCCGGTCCCTCACAGGCTCCGCTCTGCATTAATGGAACATTATTTTCACCCCCCAGCACCCCCACACCCCCCACCCACACCCCAACCTCACTCTCCATCACATCCACGCCTCCTACCGCTCACTGTCATGCACTCATGGTTCCTCACAGGCGGGGAAAAGAAAACCTCTAACCAAACACGTTTGGAAGAGCTCTTCAGCCCCCACACACACACATGTGTGTGTGTGTGTGTGTGTGCATGTGTGTGTGTGTGTGTGGGTGTGTGGGTGTGTGTGTGTGTGCGTGTGCGTGTGCGCATGTGCGTTTGTGCGTGTGGGGGTGTGTGGGTGTGTGTGTGTGTGTGTGTGTGCGTGTGTGGGTTTGTGAAGTCAAATTATTTTGCTTGTCAAATTCAACTAATGACATAGCATCATTCTGCACAATGTAATCCTTGTGACAGGGCAGGTATGCAGTAGTCATTTCATAACAACGCAACACCCATCCAAAGTAAACAGGCAGAAAGCAGTGGCCCATAAGGTAAGACACAGAACGAGACACATCTGAAGATCACACAGGAAACAGGAAGCCCACGCGACAGGGAAGACAAATAATGAGACACATCAGAAGGTGTCAGACAGGAAACAGGAAGCGCCCGCGACGGGGAAGACACAGAGCGACGCACATCTGAAGATGTCAGACAGGAAACAGGAAGCACCAGCGACGGGGAAGACACGGAGCGACGCTCGTTTAAAGACGTCAGGCAGGAAGCAGGAGCGACGGGGAAGAGAAATGGTGTCCCACCACTAATAACCAAACAACTAACACCAGATCTTATGAGACAGTAATAACATCACGGTAATACCATCAGGACAATTCAGTGCCTTCCTTGCGCGTATCCTTCCTCCAGCACCCCCCGCCCCCTGTCTCTGTCGCTATAGCAACGCTAACTGTACACCCGACATCAAAGACAGATGTAATTTCAGACTTCCAACAGCCAGAGGGAGCGGTGAGAATACTCTGTGTGCGCGCGGGGCGCTAGCTAGCCGACAGGCTGCTGATGATTAATTATAAAAATATCCAGGGAGGTCACGAGTCGGACCGAACCAATCCTGGCGAGGGAGGCGGGGAGGACAGGGAGAGACGAGAGAGAGAGAGAGAGAGACGATGAGCGGTGCCTCGTTTCACCTCTACTCACCGTCTTCCTCTTTCATCCACCTCTCAAATGGGTCGTTCTCTCTCTCTCTCTCTCTCTCTCTCTCTTTCCCTTCCGTTCTGCTCTCTGCAAACTGGGATATCTACGATTGTTGCAGATATATTTACAGATTCAGGCAGCAGCTGATGATATTTAGAGTCACACCAGAGTGGCTGTCAGTGGCGCCTACTGACCTGCCCGCTATTTCCTGCCAGAGGAGGACACAGGGTACGATAGCTGGCCTCCTCCTTTTATCTCTCCTTCACACACACACACGCACACAACACATACACACACACACACACACACAACACATACAAGCGATCACACACGCAGCTCTTCTGAAGCTTTGTCAAACGACACTGTACAGTTGAAAAACACATCGAGAACTCTTAACAAACCTTCGCAGAACCTCTCACCAAATGCTAGTGATCTCCACACCTGCTTGAATAGCGATACATACTTAAATAGAATCGTGCACAAAGAGACCTGCCGTAAGTTCATCTGACCGCGAGGAAGAAGACGAACAGTCTGAACTGTCCAATTGGAATCGATCACGTGATCACATGATGACACGTGCTTGAGGAACACACCACACACGTGGTTACGGGAAACACGCGTGTGTCATGCCTTCCCCGTAAATAGCAGCCACACACACACACAGACTAAAATACACTCCTGCACCCAATCACAAAGTCACCCTCTCAGACTGGCAACTGGGCTGGTGGTTCTGGCTGTCCATGGACCAAGTGAACTACACACACACACTGCTGTCAAGGTGCATCAATAGTTCTGTGTGTTGTGTTGTGTGTGTGTGTACACACACACACACAACACAACACAACACACAGAACTATTGTGTTGTGTTGTGTTGTGTGTGTGTGTACAGGTGTGTGTGCATGGGTGTGGTCAAATTGCATTCAAATAACAATAGCAATCACAGATATTAGTTAAAATATTTGCTATGTGAACAATGTCGTTTAGTCTTCACTAGATGGTCTTTCTCAATGTCCTTTTAGATCTGGCTTCTGTGCAAAACAGATTGCAGTTTGCAGTTTGATGAATGAGCATTTATCAAGAATACATTTTTGTCTAATGTGGTCATACATGAGGCTGGACATTTGAAAGTGCAGCTCCGTCTCCACTTAATTTATCAGGAATACATTTTTTTATGTGGTCATACATGAGGGTGGACATTTGAATGTGCAGCTCCGTCTCCACCTAATTTTGGGTCAGTGTCTTTCCTCAAAAGGCAGGTTTACTACGGCGTTCGCTTCACCACCAGGCTGTGCTCATCCAGTTATGGTAAAAGCTTCTCTTCATGTTTGTTTGACATTGGTAATGCATTCTGCCCTGTACCCTCTGTTTATGGCAGGATAGCATTCCAATTTGCTTGATACTTTGCAGCATATCAATCAGTTTAATTAAAATGTTTGCGTGATTTCTTGGGTTCTCACTGTGTTGTTGTCCTGGCGTAACGTGGGGTCTCCCAGTACCAGCTGGTTTACGAGGCCCTTCTCTGGCATTATTTCTTTTTAGATTAGATGTTTGTTATGGGAGCTTTAAAAATTGCTTTCCTTTGGCTAGTTGTGAATTTTAAAAGCATTTTTTGTTATCATTTGTGCAAATATTGCTCTGCATTCTGTCTCAGGTTAATATCCTCCATATGTTGTGTGGTTTCTCTCTGGTTAATTATCTGTGTGTGTTTTCTGTTATGGGATGTACAACTAGCAGTTCACCTTTACATATAGTATACAGAAGCCCTCTCTCTTTTAACAAAATCTATTCCCCTAGATCTGACTGAGTGTGATAAACCAGCACCTCTCCTCCGTCTTCTGTTCTAAGGGGTTCTATGGGTGCCAGAAGAGCTGAGATGTGTTTGCTTAACCAGGATCATGCCTCTCTGTATCCCCTTCTTACTCACTCGGAAAATATAGAGTGTGTGTGTGTGTTTGCGTGTGTGTGTGTTTCATGTGTGTTTGCATGTGTGTGTTGAGGTTCAGTGGAGCCAAGATAACGGGACAGGTCCTGAGTTTAACTCCTCCTCTACAGCTGAGCAGCCTCACCCTGACGCACTACTGCTTCCTGTCACACACACCAACACACCAACACACACACACCAACACACACACACACAAATGGAAACCAATGACCCGACAGCTGACGCTTTGGTTGGGAGAAAAGAACACCTGTTCTCATCTAGAAAAAGCATATATAGAGTTGATCCACAAACTCTACAAGCGTTTTTACACTTCGATAGCTTTATGCAGATGAACGGGACTTGTTGACAGGTTTGCCTCCCAGGGAGCCTCTGGCACAGAGAGTTTCTCATTGTTAAAGTAGAAATAGAAAATAGCATTTGCATATTATATAGATGCTATTTAAATGACATTTCTTGTGGTCTAAACAGACTGTGAATGGACAGTCTGTTTCCTATCGTATTGTAAGCAGTACCAAGGCCTCTGGTGATGTGTGGGTGTCTATAGTGGACTGGCACATGACTCTGTAACATCACATTAAATCATGCAAATAGAGCGACTGACATCCAGCGAAATGCTCAGGTGGATACCGTTCACAAGCCAGTCAAACACCAGTCAGACGGCTGGCCAGTCAGTCAGTCAGTCAGTCAGCCAATCCAAACCAAACATTCAATCAAAGTTCAGTGTTGCACTGAAACAATTCTACAATCACCAGCAACGGCACTTGTTTGACAGAGGGATCCGTCTCTGTTACCGGGTCAACAACATTATCAGTGAGCTTATACACACTCCAGGTCAGTGTTCAGGCCAAAGTGCCGTGAGCAAATGCATTTTTCCTGCGCATCGAGATTTTCTTGAAGATGAATAAAATATATACATATTTTACACAACAATTGATCGAGGGCTTAAACCATCCGTCTGATAATATAGTTTAAATCAGGCCTGAGTGATAGACAGTGAAAACACACTGATGATCAGAGAGAAAGGGAGAGAGGAGAGAGTGAGGGTAGGACTACATGAGAGAGGAGAGTGAGGGTAGGACTACATGAGAGAGTGAGGGTAGGACTACATGTGAGGACTACATGAGAGAAGAGAGAGTGGACTAGGGTGAGGACTACATGAGAGAGGAGGGTGAGGGTAGGACTACATGAGAGTGAGAGGACTACATGAGAGAGAGAGAGTGAGGGTAGGACTACATGAGTGAGGGTACTACATGAGAGAGTGAGGGTAGGACTACATGAGAGAGGAGAGAGTGAGGGTAGGACTACATGAGGGTGAGGGTAGGACTACATGAGAGAGTGAGGGTAGGACTACATGAGAGAGGGGTAGGAGAGAGAAGAGAGAGTGAGGGTGGACTACATGGGAGGGTAGGACTACATGAGAGAGTGAGGGTAGGACTACATGAGAGAGTGAGGGTAGGACTACATGAGAGAGGAGAGAGTGAGGGTAGGACTACATGAGAGAGTGAGGGTAGGACTACATGAGAGAGTGAGGGTAGGACTACATGAGAGAGTGAGGGTGAGGGTAGGACTACATGGAGAGTGAGGGTAGAGAGTGAGAGGGTAGGACTACATGAGAGAGGAGAGAGTGAGGGCAGGACTACATGAGAGAGTGAGGGTAGGACTACATGAGAGAGTGAGGGTAGGACTACATGAGAGAGTGAGGGTAGGACTACATGAGAGAGTGAGGGTAGGACTACATGAGAGAGATGAGAGTGAGGGTAGGACTACATGAGAGAGTGAGGGTAGGACTACATGAGAGAGTGAGGGTAGGACTACATGAGAGAGATGAGAGTGAGGGTAGGACTACATGAGAGAGTGATACCATGGTCCCTGTGTTACTTCCTCTTCCCATCTTGGCTAGCTGGTGGTGCTTTACCAAGCCTCATTGTAATCGGTGTTATTCCCTTAGTGCACCCAGAACCCTCCATCCAGTTCTGCCGGGCCTCGAATATTCCCTTAGTACACACACCCAATCCTCTCCTCTCTCCGATTCAACCGGGCCTCACACACTCTCCTCAATTACCACTCACCCTCTTTAGTAATTCCTATCTTGGCGAGTGAGGAACAGAGGAATACAGGGATATACCGGCGGGCCTGCTCGAGCGATGCCTAGCTTAGCAGAACCTAATCTACGGTGCCCTTTTCTTTGGGCATTAAATCTGAAACGGGCAGTGTCTGGCCTCTAAGCCGAGCCGGGAGTGCCAAGTGTGGGCCCACACCTTTATCACACTGCGTACAGCGCTTTACCCTCCATCGACTACATCTGACATATTTGACACTGAATACGAAATGAGGGACTTAACTGAAAGAACGTGTGGCGATTGGCCGGTAGAGATGTCACTCACCGGAAGGCTGGAGGGACGGTCCTGACCCATGTCTCCATGGTTGCTCTTCACAGAACTACCAGGAGCCTGTTGTTGACACCTCGTGCTGCCTCCATACATCTCCTGAGGAACCTCCTGGAGAGAGAAAGACAGCGAAAAAGAGTAGATGGAGAATGAGAAGAGCACACACAAACGCACACAAACACAAACACACACTGTCATCACTTTGACATGACATGTCTTTGAAAAAAAACTGTCCAAAGACAAACAGGGTGGTTGTTTAGTTTGTACTGAGTTGGAGAGGTCAGATGGGCACTTTGCATCAGCAGAAGTCCTTTGGTACAGCCTCATACACCCCCATGTTCCTTAGATATATCGACAGCCTTAAATAAATACAGTGAACCCAAACGAAAGGGGAGAGAGGAAGTCATCCACTTGAGAAGTGTCTGGCCACTCTCATCACAGTATTACCACGCGCGTCAGTACATTCACCTTGTTGAAAACAGGAGAGACACAGCCAAGACAACTCAAATATTTACTCTGGCAGATATGTCAGCTTGTGTGTGTGTGTGTGTGTGCGTGCGCGTGTGCGTGCGTGTGTGTGCATGTGTGTGCATGTGTGCATGTGGAACATAGATTGTAAAACCAGGAAAATCCAACTTTGTGGGGACTTTACGCCAGTCACCATTAGGTGAACGGCTGTGATCATTTTAGGGATTCAGGGTTAGGTTTAGAATTACAGTTAGGATTTACAGTTAGGTTTAGAATTACAGTTAGGATTTACAGTTAGGTTTAGAATTACAGTTAGGTTTAGAATTACAGTTAGGATTTACAGTTAGGTTTAGAATTACAGTTAGGTTTAGAATTACAGTTAGGATTTACAGTTAGGTTTAGAATTACAGTTAGGTTTAGAATTACAGTTAGGTTTAGATTTACAGTTAGGTTTAGAATTACAGTTAGGTTTAGAATTACAGTTAGGTTTAGATTTACAGTTAGGTTTAGAATTACAGTTAGGTTTAGAATTACAGTTAGGTTTAGATTTACAGTTAGGTTTAGAATTACAGTTAGGTTTAGAATTACAGTTAGGTTTAGATTTACAGTTAGGTTTAGAATTACAGTTAGGATTAGATTTACAGTTAGGTTTAGAATTACAGTTAGGTTTAGATTTACAGTTAGGTTTAGAGTTACAGTTAGGTTTAGATTTACAGTTAGGTTTTACATTTAGGTCTAGGGTTACAGTTAGGTTTTACAGTTAGGATTAGAATTAAAGTTAGGATTAGATTTACAGTTAGGTTTAGAATTACAGTTAGGTTTAGATTTACAGTTAGGTTTAGAGTTACAGTTAGGTTTAGATTTACAGTTAGGTTTTACATTTAGGTCTAGGGTTACAGTTAGGTTTTACAGTTAGGTTTAGAATTACAGTTAGGATTAGATTTACAGTTAGGTTTAGAATTACAGTTAGGTTTAGAGTTACAGTTAGGTTTAGAGTTACAGTTAGGTTTAGATTTACAGTTAGGTTTTACATTTAGGTCTAGGGTTACAGTTAGGTTTTACAGTTAGGATTAGAATTACAGTTAGGTTTTACAGTTAGGATTAGAATTACAGTTAGGTTTTACAGTTATGTTTTACAGTTAGGTTTTATTGTTAGTTTTTTGTTAGGTTTAGGTTTTATTGAGACAAATAGAGACAGACAGAAGGACAAAGAGAGACAGAGGGACACATAGAGACAGACAGAGGGACAAATAGAGAGAGGGACAAATAAATAGAGACAGAGGGACACATAGAGACAGACAGAAGGACACATAGAGACAGACAGAGGGACACATAGAGACAGACAGAGGGACAAATAAAGACAGACAGAGAGACAAATAGAGACTGACAGAAGGACACATAGAGACAGACAGAGGGACAGAGAGTATCTGTCACCAATAAAGTAGGAGAGGGAAGTTACATCTAATTTGCTTTATGTATTTTTTATGTCATTCTTGAAAATCCTATTTTTGAGTTACTTTAGATGGTAATGATGAGCTGCTACAATCTTGGCCACTCGTTCCCTTACGCCCAGAGCTATACTTAATCCTGCCACACACACACACACACACACACACACACACACACACACACACACACACACACACACACACACACACACACACACACACACACACACACACACACACACACACACACACACACACAGACACATAATAGAAAAGGGGCTCCAGAGGAGAAGTGTTTGATGTACATGAGGGAATGCAGGAACCTGACATAAACGATGTTAGACAGCCGTGATACGAGATAATATCACATACTGTACACTGTATAACTTGATAAACTGTAGTAAGGGCTGTTTGTCTGAGGGCTCGGACCATTCAGAAATTAATAAAACAAGTCAAGTGGTAAAGAAAAGGAAGTCGCCCCCCGTTCGCTGCTTCCTCTACAGTAGAAAGGCTATCCATGTAGGTAACACTCCCCTCTTCTCCATCTCTCCCTTTCCATCTCTCCCTTTCCATCTCTCCCTTTCCATCTCTCCCTTGCCATCCCTCCCTCGTGCACAGAACCTCATGACTACCAAATGAAGTCGTTCCTGCACTTTCACAGATGCAGATCTCTGCCAAATCTGCCACTAATTCCATTAATATTCATTAGAAATTATGCTTAATTGCGTGTCTTTAAAAAGCCCCGTAGCCCTGGTGGATCCTTGGTCCCCTGAGGAAAGCCAGTTGTGTAACCCCAACACAGAGAAGAAGAGAGAGGAGGAAAGCCAGTTGTGTAACCCCAACACACAGAAGAAGAGATAAGAGGAAAGCCAGTTGTGTAACCCCAACACAGAGAAGAAGAGATAAGAGGAAAGCCAGTTGTGTAACCCCAACACAGAGAAGAAGAGAGAGGAGGAAAGCCAGTTGTGTAACCCCAACACACAGAAGAAGAGATAAGAGGAAAGCCAGTTGTGTAACCCCAACACAGAGAAGAAGAGATAAGAGAAAAGCCAGTTGTGTAACCCCAACACACAGAAGAAGAGATAAGAGGAAAGCCAGTTGTGTAACCCCAACACAGAGAAGAAGAGAGAGGAGGAAGGCCAGTTGTGTAACCCCAACACAGAGAAGAAGAGAGAGGAGGAAGGCCAGTTGTGTAACCCCAACACAGAAGAAGAGGAAGGCCAGAGAGAAGAGGAAGGCCAGTTGTGTAACCCCAACACAAAGAAGAGATAAGAGAAAAGCCAGTTGTGTAACCCCAACACAGAAAGAAGAGATAAGAGGAAAGCCAGTTGTGTAACCCCAACACAGAGAAGAAGAGAGAAGAGAAAAGCCAGTTGTGTAACCCCAACACAGAGAAGAAGAGAGAGAAAAGAGGAAGGCCAGTTGTGTAACCCCAACACAGAGAAGAAGAGATAAGAGAAAAGCCAGTTGTGTAACCCCAACACACAGAAGAAGAGATAAGAGGAAAGCCAGTTGTGTAACCCCAACACAGAGAAGAAGAGATAAGAGAAAAGCCAGTTGTGTAACCCCAACACAGAGAAGAAGAGATAAGAGGAAAGCCAGTTGTGTAACCCCAACACAGAGAAGAAGAGATAAGAGGAAAGCCAGTTGTGTAACCCCAACACACAGAAGAAGAGATAAGAGAGGAAAGGCCAGTTAAGAGGGAAAGCCAGTTGTGTAACCCCAACACAGAGAAGAAGAGATAAGAGGAAAGCCAGTTGTGTAACCCCAACACACAGAAGAAGAGAGGAGGAAGGCCAGTTGTGTAACCCCAACACAGAGAAGAAGAGAGAGGAGGAAAGCCAGTTGTGTAACCCCAACAAAGAAGAAAAGAGGGATGATGGAAACCGACAAATACAGGCAGAGAAAAGATTAAGAGTGAGAACAAGTATGAGACAGAAAAGCATTAAATGATAGCTGAGCAGTAAACCAGTAATGTATTATGTAAAGGATTGCCGAGCAGTAAACCAGTGCGTTCCTCCACAGCACTGCCCTACATAATACAGTATTGTGTTCCTGCTCAGCATTCTACATAATACAGTATTGTGTTCCTGCTCAGCATTCTACATAATACAGTATTGTGTTCCTGCTCAGCATTCTACATAATACAGTATTGTGTTCCTGCTCAGCATTCTACATAATACAGTATTGTGTTCCTGCTCAGCATTCTACATAATACAGTATTGTGTTCCTGCTCAGCATTCTACATAATACAGTATTGTGTTCCTGCTCAGCATTCTACATAATACAGTATTGTGTTCATTCTACATAATACAGTATTGTGTTCCTGCTCAGCATTCTACATAATACAGTATTGTGTTCCTGCTCAGCATTCTACATAATACAGTATTGTGTTCCTGCTCAGCATTCTACATAATACAGTATTGTGTTCCTGCTCAGCATTCTACATAATACAGTATTGTGTTCCTGCTCAGCATTCTACATAATACAGTATTGTGTTCCTGCTCAGTACATAATAAAAGGAACATAATGCCATAAAGACACACTGACACTGTTCAATCACACACTAGCTCGCTGGTGCATCCTATCATTCCTGCTTCCCAGGAGCTGTGTGTGCATGTGTGTGTGTGTGTGCATGTGTGTGTGTGTGATGGGTGTGAGTGCATGTCTGTATCTGATTGTTCTTGGGGGGGATATTTTTAGCTTTCATATTTTGAGCAGAGGACGTGAGAACCATGGCGTTTAAAAATACAAACACACACAACTGTGTTCACAGAGCAGCACAGCAGCACATCAGAGACGTGACAAGAAACAGGACACAGACGACAGACAGGCAGACGACGGACAGACAGACAGACAGGCAGGCAGAAAGGCAGGCAGGCAGGCAGACAGGCAGCAGAGAACAGGGAGAAGCAGGCCATCCATATTCATTAACACAGATAACAATAGCGCTTTAGATTGGGATGCCATAATTAAAGCAATCAGCAAGTTGCACTGTATTACAGGAGGGACCGGGAGGGGTTGCCAGGGAGAAGCTGGCAGATCTTATTATGGCCTGTAATTTGGAAAAATCCACTAGATTCCACAAAGACTTTCAGCTGGAATCAATCAGAACACCTAGACAATACAACAGCCTCTCTAGAGTAGAAACGGACTAACTGACTGACCAGTGAATGAAAAATGGTGTGATCTCTTTGTAAGGAAACACTACCCAAATACCCATGTTGTAGCCGGTCAGGTATTGTGTGTGTGTGTGAGCATTCAGTTTGTGTGTGTGTGTGTGTGTGTGCGTGTGTGTGTGGGTGCATGCGTGCGTGTGTGTGTGTGTGTGTGTGTGTGTGTGCGTGTGTGTGTGTGTGTGAGCATTCAGTTTGTGTGTGTGTGTGTGTGTGTGTGTGCGTGTGTGTGTGTGTGTGTGTGTGTGTGTGTGTGTGTGTGTGCGTGTGTGCGTGTGTGTGCGTGCGTGTGTGTGTGTGCGTGTGAGCATTCAGTTTGTGTGTGTGTGTGTGTGTGTGTGCGTGTGTGTGTGCGTGTGTTTGCGTGTGCGTGTGTGTGCGTGCATGCTTCCCGCTGGTTCCGTCTCCCATTATAACCACACCAGAACATGGTGTGTCTACGTCGGCAACACATACACCCTGTGGTATTTACTGGAACTGTCCTGTGGGACTGTATATCAGACCGACGTTGATAAAGGATGGTTGAACAACAGCACTGTGGGAAGCCTCATCAGAAGTTGTCCAACATATCTGTTTGCATCAGTGTATTTCTCTAAACTCCTCGCTGGAACATTTAGTAGCATTTTCGAACAATTGTTGTGCTAAATTAGCCCCCTGGGGTGCCGAGTGCTAAATACTACCCTTTCCAGCGTGATTAAGACTGTCCTAACTCTTCCAAAAACACCTCACATTTCCATTTGAATCACAAAAGTACAGACGAACATAAATGGGAAAAACATGGCAACGCATTCCAGTCACGCAATTAGCAAGTGCCAGTCAGCAGAGAGGTGAAAACACACAACAGTAAAAACACAATCCGACCGGCTAAAAAAATAGAAATCTAACTACCCTTTTTTTTTCTGGCTTCTGTTTTTTTCCTTCCAACTCATCAGGCTTAAGTGCTTGTAGCGAGCAGCCAATGGGAACGCTGTGCTGGTTGCCGTGGCACTGGCGCCTAGCGATATGCAGGGACATTTAGAGGACTCTGATAAACTATGCCATTTAAAAGGTTATGACAATTAAAGCAGCTACCGCAAATTACAGTGGCCAGACCTTTACCACGAACGGGTCCCTCTTATCGCCTGGCACCCAGCTCCCCAGCACAGCCATATGCCCTCTATTTCCGTAGCCCTCCCTCCACCTCTCTCTCTATCCATCAACCCACCACCCTCCATCCCCCCCCCCACCCCGATCTGAGCTTTTATTATCCAGTTAATTAACAGAGTTCCTAGCTAATATTCAAATGCTGACCAATTAATGACATTGAACTTTGAATGGCCTGCCTCCCCCACTCTCTGCTACCCCCTTCTCGTCCTTCTCTACTTTCCCCTTCCCATGCCTCACTTCCTCTCTACTTCCCCCTTCTCTTTCCCCTCCCTCTACTTACCCTTTGTTGTCCCCCACTTCCTCTATACGTCCCTTTGCTCACCCCCTTTTCTGCTCTTTACTTCCCCTTTCCCATTCCAAAAGTCCTCTCTACTTCCCCCTTCTCGCCCCCTCTTCCTTCCTATTTAATTCTTGTCATCCCCCTCTACCACTCTACCTCCTTCTTCTCGTCCCCTCTCCCTCTCTACTTCCCCGATACTCCTGCCCCTCCCCCACTCTCTACATACTCTTTCTCTTCCCCGACTCTCTACTTCCTCCTTATCATCCCACTCTCCCTCTCTACTTCCTCCTTCTCACCCCCTTCCCCCACTCTATCTCCTCCTTCTCCTCCCCCCCACTCTACTTGCTCCTTCTCCTCCCCCCCACTTTACTTCCTCCTTCTCCTCCCCCACTCTACTTCCCCCTTC
This sequence comes from Dallia pectoralis, assembly GCA_029465975.1. NCBI lineage: Eukaryota > Metazoa > Chordata > Actinopteri > Esociformes > Umbridae > Dallia > Dallia pectoralis. Next base: position 5,727,235 of record CM055757.1, on the reverse strand, counting down.
TCCTCCCCCACTCTACTTCCTCCTTCTCACCCCCGTCCCCACTCTACATCCTCCTTCTCCTCCCCCCCACTCTCTACTTCCTCCTTCTCCTCCCCCCACTCTACTTCCTCCTTCCTGTCCCCCTCTCCCAGTCTCCCAGTCTCCGTGGCATCCTTGGGTTTGGGGCAGTGTAAAAGGAGGTGTGCTATGGACAGGCAGTGATTAAAGTGTCAGTGTTGGGCGGGCGAGCAGCAGGAGTGGCGATAAAGGCGGGCAGCCAGCAAATGTGACAGTGTTTTAATTAACCTTGTGTCATTAGGAGAGACCGAGAGGACAGAGGAACTACAGGGAAGGGAGAGAGACAAGAACAGAGAAAAGCGAAGAAGAAAGCCACACAGGGGGTGGAGGGGGGGGGGGCTGAGCAGCTACTGTGGCCCTCAGAGAGAATACAGGAAGTAGTTGCGACTAATAAAGGAAACGGGATAGGAGCCCTTGAGATCGGTCTGACAGTGGAACAGTTTGGGGAATTTCCCTGAAAAAAGGAAAGGCAAAGCAGAATGTTAAATGCTCTGCGTTTCACTCATCGGAATGTAAGACAAAGTGATATCGCTGCATTCTTAAACGACCTATGACCCTGACTAGCAACAGTAGAAAAATAGCCCTGTCAAATGAGCACGGTCCTGCCTGTACACACGATAGCAGCTTGACACCTGGGACGTGGGTTCTCAGGGTTCTGCTGGATGGCAAAGGGAGCCTAAGGGAACCACATTTGTTTTTACTTCACCATGGCTCGCCCACAACCAACCATCACGATTGACACCTCCCCTGAGACCACAATGGCATCAATCATCACCTTTCCTGTAGTCCTAATGGGACTCTCTAACCTGGAGAGGGATGTAGACAGACTATTCAAGAGTCAAAACCCAAGGAAGGCCGCTGGTACTGATGGAGTCTCTGCCTCCACCCTCAAGCACTGTGCTGACCAGCTAGCTGCTGAGTTCACAGACATTTTCAATAAATCATTGGAGTCATGCAGCGTCCGAGCCTGCTTCAAATCCTCCACCATCATCCCAGTCCCCAAAAAAACAAGGATCCCAGGGCTTAATGACTACAGACCAGTCGCCCTGACCTCTGTGGTTATGAAGTCCTTTGAGCGACTGGTGCTGTCACACCTCCAGACCATCACTGAACCAGTACCAAACCCATTGCAGTTTGCCTACAGAGCCAACAGGTCTGTGGACAACATGATCACCTTGACTCCCCTGGAACCTACGCCAGAATCCTGTTTGTGGACTTCAGCTCTGCCTTCAACATTCCAGCCCTTCTCCAGGATCAGCTCTCCACCATGTGAGTGCCCGTGTCCACTTGTAAATGGATCACAGACTTTCTCTCCAACAGAAGGCAGCAGGTGAGGTTGGGGAAACGCCGTCAGCACTGGCACCCCTCAAGGTTGCGTCCTGTCCCCTCTTCTCTTCTCATTATACACCAACAACTGCACCTCCAGTCACCACTCTGTCATACTCCTGAAGTTTGCAGATGTCACCACCCTCATTGGTCTAATTTCTGATGGGGACGAGACATTGGTGGACATCCTGAACTATAACTGGACATTGCTCTTGTTTGCACAACTGCATATACAATTACATATTGCTTTACATTCTTCTCTTTGCACATTTTACATTTGCTCACAAATCGAGACATCCTTTGCACTACTCAGATATATATGACACACCCTATATTTATTCATTACTTATGCCACTAGACAGGGTCTCTTTGAGGAACTGTTCGTGCTGTGTGTTTTTCGCACAGTTCACGTGCGTTTAAAAATGTGCGTCCTCAACGCTGCAGCTATGTGTCAGAACGAAGTCCTTGTATGTGTAAACAGACTTGGCAATAAACCTGATTCTGATTCTAAATAACATGAGCAATATCTCAATCAATCTTCCTGTCTTTCTATCTGTCCCCAATGGTAATCGTATGCTTCCATTAATATGCTATAACCTTTAGCTCTTGCCGTCATCGATCCAAAGGGTCTTATTACTGAAGGGCCAAAGGGCCCGTGATGTTGGCCCCAGAACCCAGGGGAACCTTTTAAACCAATTACTATTATTTCAGGTGGCAGGTGGCTAGGACCCAAGTCAAACCTACACAGGGCTCCCCAGATGGCAAATGGGCAGGTTATTCTGTGGTAGATATATCAGAACTGGCAAACTGGGAAACCTTTCTGCTTTTTGCAATTACCAGGGTCACGAAACATACCCCGCCGAATCAAGAGTTTTATTTTTCTTCCGAAGGGATTTTTTAAAAAGAAGGGGTGTTACAGCAATGTGATGTCAGACAAGCTGCAATCACTCAATCATCTGAAGGGTGTCCTTTCACCTGGACGGATGAAAGTGGAGAGGAACGGCCCATCGCCCTAATCACACCCGGGCCAGGAACCTCTCCCCGAACGGTAACGAGAGGTCACGGAAGAGGGGTCACGGCGACGATGACATCCTAATCCCTTTCGCACGCCGCTGTCCGCGGGTTTTCGCAGACGGCGCAAAGAACGCTCGGAAAAGGTCGAGCGATGACCTTTCCGTGTGATTGGGAGCTGAAATGAGACATGGATTTTACACCGGCACAATAACACGAGAGACCAGAGGGGGCACCGGTGACTTCTGGTCGGCTTCGGTGCCGGATCGAGCTGCGGACTGCAGTTTATTTCCGATTCGGTTCATAAATGTCACCCGACGAACGTGAACGCCTTAAGCAGGTCGGGAATCGCTCCGTGCTAACCCTTTTCTCTTCACTTCACGGTGCGGAATTTGCGCTGGTGGCAGGGGTTTATCGTCGCAGCGGCCCGCGCGGGGCTGGAAAGATGCGTCGTCCGCATGGCGTTTCAGACGATGGATCCGGAATTATTCTTCATCGTGGAACTAACTTCCCTCACGATGGGTTCGCCAGTCTAATCAAAGATATTAAGGCTCAGTTCCCCTTCTCTGGAAAGGTCATGTATTGATCGTTAGCGAAAGTAAAGGCGTCCATAATTTTGACACGTATCTTTGAAGAGTGTTGGATAAGTTGTTAAGTATCAAATCCCACACCCGCCCGTGCGGGAACGGTCGTCAAATTAAAAGTGACGTTCGCTTTTCACATCTCAGTAGTTGTTTATAAGTGGTTTGAAGAACATTCTGCTCATTTGAATTCAAATTTTTTTTAAAAATTTGAGTCTGCTCCGAGCTGCAGTCTGGAGACCCCCAGAGTCCCCCTGTTCAGCAGTAACACCAGATAGAGAAAGAAAAGAATATCTGGCTGCCGGCCAATGACAACATCTCAGCTGGACTGTGTGAAAGCACCTCAACTTGGAAGAGTGGAAGAACATATGCGATCTTCTTTAGTTTAAACACATTTTGCTCTGGTAATATTCTGAACTCTGATTTAAAACATGCTGGATCATGAACACACAGATTGGCACTGGCCTCCCTGTGTCCAAACATCCTGGGTTAAGGTCCAACCCCCGGTCCTACAAGTTGTCCTACAAGCCGTCCTACAAGTCATCCTACAAGTTGTCCTACAAGTCGTCCTACAAGTTGTCCTACAAGTCATCCTACAAGTCATCCTACAGGTCGTCCTACAAGTCGTCCTACAAGTTGTCCTACAAGTCATTCTACAAGTCATCCTACAAGTCATCCTACAAGCTCCCTTTCCAGGACTGGTGACTCAATTCCAGTTAAAGTGGTGGAAACATATCCCCCATCTAACTCCTACACACACACACACACACACACACACACACACAATTAAACACACACATTTCCCAGAGACAAGAAAAGAACAGCTGCCTTTTGGAAACACCACTCTTTCTAAATGCCATCTGTTGGTTTCTTGGTATTTATCAGAAGTCCTTTTTTATCTCAAGTATGTTTACCTACACATGGTGATATTGTTTAGTGTATTTGAAAGTTGAGACTTAACTAATTGGGCTAACATTTTAATATTTGTGTCACAAATCACATTTAGTCATGTGTCGTACCGAGAAAAAAAAGTGAAGTGATGAGCCTGACTCCTTACAGACTAAAATATTGGGCTTAATGAGATAATTAAATCATTTATGGTTAATAACTAAGTTGGCAGGACCCCTTAACAGCAAAAATCCACTCCTGAGTTGCGCTTCTACAATCCTCTCATTCCCGTCCTCTCAGAATTACTGGCTTATTGCTGTCAATTGTGAGTGAGACTTCTAAAACTCGGCTTTAAACCAGGCATGTGTGATTGCTAAGAATACAATATTAAGGGCAATACATTTTCAATGTGGTCTGGTTGAGACCGCAACTTGATTGCATTTTGAACAGCTTTCGTTTGCGAAGTGCAGCGGCTCCACGAACGATTAATGTAGAGTTAGTTGGGCCGGGGCTCTGTGGATGTATTGGTTCCATGGAGCCGTGGCGATCATCATTAGAAAATCAATTAATTGTCCAACCACATCTTGCATCATTTGCGCAACTGCACAACGCTAATTTTGAGTAGATTAGTGACGACACATGTATTCAATTCTGTTCTGGTTCATTGTTGTTTATGGTGCAATGTATGTTCGTCTGCTTTTCCAATTTGTATAAAGATCTAAATATTGATTACATCTTTCAACAACAACTTGATAAGGACATTGAATACTATTTTGTTATATATATATATATAAGGCAAGGTATCTGAGCATGACACTAGATTATTTTATTCCCCTGTATGAATACCAAAATGTAGTTTAACATCATCTTTCTTTTTTTACAGTTAGGCCAATCGTCGCCAAGTTTGACTTCTTTTTTTGCTGGGAGGGTATTAATAGACAGGAATAGAACACTTTAAAAACCGACGTGGATAAATCGGTCAGCTTTGGAAGTCGAACTCTTAAATTCCTTTGTGTTTGCGGGTATACAGAGAAGGTCTTGAGAACACTGACTATCAGAGAACACAATGAACTCTGTGAACTCAGATCTAAGTACTGGAGACAATCGTAACCAGACACGTTGTCACCATTTACCAAATTACAGTAGCATTGCATTTTAAGGTTGAGCGCAGATTAAAAGTTAGCAACACACTTGCAAAGCTGTGTTGAAAGAACTCTAAGAACCAGAGGGGTATTTGTGCCAGAGGCCATTGCATATTCTCAAAAACAGTCAGCACTGCGATTGTGTGAAGGTGCAGCTGGACGTGCAAACATAAACGGCCGCCCTGTGAACTTAACACTCAACAGCACTCTCTCTTGCCACATATTTCTACCCCACCAAACTATTCACAGAGTTTTTTTTCTTCAAAACTACGGAGTCAATCAGCGGTGTATGCATGTCTGATCACTGCGTTTATTTGTCGGATCCCTTGAAATGTAGGAATTCAGAAAAATCTTTGACACATCACCCTCTCCTGTTCAACAGAATTGCCCGGTTCAAGAGGCAGACTTCTAAAGTTCTTGGTGCTGAGCACCGTCTGAAAAGCATTCATGCTGTTTGCTCTATAAAAGCTAGAATTTGTGGTTTGTTCCATTTCACCCAAGTAAGCAAATGTGTGCACAAGCTGAATTGGACTCATTTCACGTGTTCTCAATGCGTTAAGAAGTTGTTGTCACGAATGTGTGAGCAGTGTTGTCACAGGGTGTGAGGGTAGAGCACTACTGTGTAACATGTTGACTAGGAGCACAGCTGTTTTGGGTTTAGCTATAAGCACCGGGCATAGGTTAATTAATCAGTGGGCTATGTAAGGTCCCTGGTTAGGTTCACGGATGCTTGTTATTAATATTATGTTGCATAGGTTAGTTATCAGTGGGCTATTTAAGGTCCCTGGTTAGGTTCACTGGTGCTTGTTATTAATATAATGTTGCATAGGTTAGTTAATCAGTGGGCTATTTAAGGTCCCTGGTTAGGTTCACTGGTGCTTGTTATTAATATAATGTTACATAGGTTAGTTAATCAGTGGGCTATTTAAGGTCCCTTGTTAGGTTCACAGGTGCTTGTTATTAATATAATGTTACGTGTTGTTAAGCGGGTGAGTGTCTTAGTTTAGTTGTGCACATGTTTTTTACAAACGTTTTAGTCGCTTTGTGTAAGCGCACTTTTGTGTTTTACGCGACAGTGTTCGATGTATGTTTCCGTATCGTTGTCATGTGTTTGTTTTGTGGATGTAATAAACACCACGAACGGAATAACACCCTCTGCCTCCTGCTCCCTCTGCACCACTACGCCTTAAGAAGCCGTGACAGTTGTGAACAAATTCGGCAACGTTTGCAGACATTTCCTAACATCAGTGCATTGCATTCCATGTTGGCCAGCATCTTCAAGCCGTGTCCAAACTTAACAGCCAATGAACATTGGTCTCTGTGTCGTTACCAGCACATTACCTCACGGACTTTAAAACATTCCAAAAGTCGCACAGCTAGACGGTCTAACGCTAATTATTTTTCACATAATGTAGTTGGTTTCCCCAGAACGTACAGTAACTCGTTCTAACTATAGATGAAATCTCATTCTTATGAATCTCACCACCAACGATACAGAGATTGCCTGGTGGTGGTGAGAACAGGTTTGAAAGCAAAATCTCACGTTTCCCCATAACAGTTTTGTCCACAGGCCTTGACAGTGAACCCAGTTTCAAATGATTCTGTTTACACCGGGAGCCATATACAGGAAACCCATCTCTTCAGGGCCACCATTCTACCTGTACATTATAAAGGAAGTTTCCTCTGTTCTTCAGAAGGCAGAGCGTCCCCTTTTTTCTGACTTTCATGTTCTCCAATTTGAATTTCAAAGGAAGGTTTGTGACGTTGCACGTTTACAAAAGTTTCGTATTTTATTTTTAAAGTTCCGGACACTTCGATGCCAAGCAGTTCTCTGTGGCTCGTGGCTATATCCGAGAGCTCTGTGTTCGAATCCCAGACGCTTGTAAAGGTAAATCACGTTATGACCCTGTAAAACCACAGTGTCACGGCGCATCTTTTGCATTACCACAAAAACATGTGCAATCCAAGCTGCTCCGACGCCAACAACAGAAGCACCTTGGGGTTCTCACAGGGCGGTCCACATTTAGTGCTACCCGAATGTCAGCGAAGAGCTTCTGCATCATTTGGCCAGAAGTTTGGCTCTGAGTGTCTGCAAAAAGACTCGGAGTGACAAGAGTATATGACAGGTTCTGGCTCCGGCACTGTGTCCGTATGGGCGTCTGGTAAAGAAAGAGAAATTAGGTATAGCAGGCCGATACTAGACTATTCGGGAATGGGCTTTTATTAGCATACAAAAATAACTGATTGAGGATAGCCGAACGTTATGGGGCTCCGGAAGAGAAAAGACAAAGATGTGGATCAGAATCTTTCTGTATTTAGAAGATAGTATATTGAATGACATGAATATTGACACCCGTGTTTGACAGTTACATGACGTGAATATTAACATATATTGTTGACGGTTATTCAATCTCGGCAGAGGTTCGGGTTGTCTGGCTGTGTTTTCCTGTCATCTAAACAGCCAGTACCGTGTCATCTCAAGATGGCTTATTTTAGACTATAGTAATAATACATCCGTCTTCTATTATGAGCTGAGGTTTCATTTGTATTTTGAAATAATATGAAATCAGGACACGAGGGACTGTTCAGTGTGACCTGAGGAATTGGATAAGTGATATTAATTTGTTAATTAGTTAATACTGGTGGATTTGTTTTTTTTACTGATAATCTCCAGGTAAATTATACAACTTTTGGTGAAGAAGGTGAATCCTTACTGTAGGAACAATATAGGAACAATATATAGTGAGTACGTTAAGTTGAAGGTTGTATAGACATAATACACATACTATCACACATAATATCTGCAATAATACCTGATTTATAGTAATTATAAACATTTCCTTGCAAAGTCCATTGGAATAAGTTATAGCTGGTTTGATTGGTAAAAATACCATATGTGAATACACTGTGTAAATTTAATTACAGAGGGCACAGAGAGGATCCACATCTAGTTTTACCAATATTTACCAACATGCCCCTTAAGGCCCGATCACAAACACCCCACAAAGAGTTGCACCAGCAAAGAGTTACACCAGCAAAGAGTTACACCAGCAAAGAGTTACACCACCTAAATGTCACAGGAACAAATAAGATAAGAGAGTAGAAACATGGCTGTCACTGCATTTTCCTGCCTGAACAGCTAATAGCAGTTCACCTCGGGTCATTGTGCTGCGAAGATTCAAAAACCTACCACACTAGAGAAGTGTTTAAGTGTAAAGCGTAAAAATAACACACGAGGGAAGGACAACAATGGCGCTGTCCTGCTAATTACAGATTAGGGATTTGTTGTCTTTGAATCTTAATTTGAGATTGCGGTGAGAAACGTTGCAGCAGCAGCAATCTCCATTCAATTGGAGATCAAACGACGAGCCATTATCTTCGCTTCCCTATTTCCTCTCCCTGCACTGTTCCAATGAGTTCCCGTCAGTACAAAAGATGCCTTTTCAATGGGAATAGGACAGAACAAAGTGTACTACATCAGTGTGGCATTTGCCCCCCGGCAAGCACTTTGTCCTACAATGGAAAATGCCACCGCTAATTGTATTTAATTGAACGGCAAAAGCAAAATTTATCAAAACACGCGTCAATAAAAGACGCCATTATATAATGTATTCTATTGACCGTTCATCAAAAATAGAGCAAATTAGAGCTAAATTGTCACGTAATCCACGGATGAAGTGCAGGATAATGAGGCAAAGGCCGAGCGATCGTTCGTGCTATTTATTTACAGCAAAATAAACACACGAAAAAATTAACGGCGGCAAAACACGGATGAACAATGAACCTGTAAAATAAAGTGCACACATGTCAAATGCAAGATTGAAATTTTCTTTTTAGCTTTTAAATTGTCAGTGGAATGTGCATTTGACTCCTTGACACAGTCAGTTGGTGGTCAGTGAACAATTTCTGTAGAGAAATGTAGTCTGGCTATGAGAAGTGTTTGCTTTAATACCATGGTCCTGCGCACACTACCATGTTTAGGCCTGCCAACTAGCAAACATGGTACGTTTGGAAAAATTGGCGACCTGATTTTCACCCCATTCCACACACATATAAGCTAGCTACTGAGACAATGTAATGGTGGGGACAATATGTTAAATATAATATAGGCAGAAAACAATGGCTGGCATTAATAATATATTAAAGAGAGTGAAATGATTAGCTAGCCTACCTGGTCCGCTCATATCTCCTGTACCTGACCAGACAGACACAAGAACCCGCTCCTGTGGTGAGATCTGAATTCCATCCTCTTAAAATGACGATCCAACTGTTAACCAGCAGCCAGACAAGGACTCAGTCATATGTCTTCAAACACCACAGTGTGAGCCTAATTATAAATATGTTGATTGTGTATTTTATTTATTTTAAATCACGGAAGTTTCCGTGGCAAAGTGCATAGGCTGTACAGTATCGGGTGACCTTATTGAGTTGCCTGCATCGCGTGTGCAACCGAACACGAGGAAAAAAACATAACCTATGTCCGTCCTTGTGAATAATCAATGCCAAAGCACGGCATTGCAAGCGAGAAACACCTCAGCTCTTTTAAAGTAAACTGTATAGACATACTCAAACAGTATTATGCTATAGACTGCACTGAAGGAAAAAAACAGCCTGTTTCATTATTGTCTGCCTGCATTGAAAGATTGTCTCTGACAATTGCCAATGGCCAACTACATTATGGGATAGCTGTGGCCTAGTGTATATAAAGCCCGGGAAACGGAGAGGGAATGAGAGATGGGGGTAAGGTGAAACATTTATCCAATCCACAGGAACAAAACCGACACACCGCCAATGGGCTATATCTCTATGTAAATGTGAGAGGAGAGACGGCCATCCCGCTCGAACGCCCGCTGAGGGAATCCGGAACATGGGGGTCTCAGTGTTTCAGAGACACTCTCCGCTCTCAGCTTTTCATTGGATGGGACAGGCAATAAAGTCACGGCAGGTGACTGATTGGCAGTTGTTTAGAGTTGCAATTCGGTCGCAATCGAGAGACAATTGTTAGGTTGTAAAAGCAGCACAATTTAGGGTCGGGACCTCGTTTCTACGTCTCAACGCATCGCTTTTTGCAGTGTGTCTCTCTTTAACATGACGGATGAAAGGTTGTGTACGAGTGTAAAAGTGTAGGACCGTTTCTTTCTAAAAGGTCTAGCAGGGAGCAGTCTATTTTGAACAATCTTGAACAACATCTTGGCAAATGTATTCAGTACATGGTTTCTGTTATGTATCACTTTGATGACACAACTGTGATTTCTCCAGGAACCGACTCTATCCAGCATCACCCTTGACAGTCACTTATCTGACCTATTTTAGGGAAGACAGGTGTACGGTGTGTGTGGTTTTTGTTTATGGTGTGTTTGAGGTGTATGGGGTGAGTGTGGGTGTGTGTGTGTGTGTGTGTGTGTGTGTGTGTGCAAGTGTGTGTGAAAGTAGGGAAGCATAAGACACCAGAAATAGCCCTCATGAATAATATGAACTACTCATCAGACTAGTGGGGCCAGAGTCAGACTTTCTGCCCACACACACACACAAACAACACACAAACAACACACAAACACACCACACAAACACACCACAAAAACACACCACACACACACAAACAACACAAACACTACACACACACAAACAAACAAACAACACACACACACACACACACACACACACACACACAAAACATACCACACACACACACACACCACACACACACAAACAACACAAACACTACACACACACAAACAACACAAACACCACACACACAAACAGACCACACAAACACACCACACACACACAACACAAACACTACACACACACACAAACAAACAACACAAACACCACACACACACACACACACACACACACAAACATACCACACACACACACACACACCACACACACACAAACAACACAAACATTACACACAAACAACACAAACACCACACACACAAACATACCACACACACTCAAACCTACCACACACACAAACATACCACACACACTCAAACATACCACACACACAAACACACCACACACACAAACATACCACACACACTCAAACCTACCACACACACAAACATACCACACACACACACACACTACAGGAGGCCTGTGTGGGAGCAGAACAATAGCACAGTTCCAGAGATTGCGCTGAATTGGTCCTCGGATAACAGTTAAAATGTTCCGGACCCTGGAGCACACGGGAACTGCAACAGTGAAGCCTTACCTGCTGGGTTGGAGCGCGAGGCACCAGGTACTGCTGTGATGGGGGTGCGGTGGGGGCCTGCTGGGCGGGGCTGAAGTAAGGTCCTGGGGTTGTTCCCTGCTGCTGCTGGGCGTATGATCCCACACTCTGCTGGCCATATTGTGGGGGAACCTGCTGGAATACAAACAAGCACACGGCAGTTAGAGCAGCCAGCACTTACCCTTCTGCTGTAACAACCAATCAGAAAACAATTAGATTAAAACGCCAGTCAATTTGCATCACTATCAAAGAATGCCATGGATGTAATGGAGGGGCTGGTGTCTTCTACACAGTCTGGACCAAGGATGTAAAGGAGGAGCTGGTGTCTTCTACACAGTCTGGACCAAGGACGTAAAGGAGGAGCTGGTGTCTTCTACACAGTCTGGACCAAGGACGTAAAGGAGGAGCTGGTGTCTTCTACACAGTCTGGACCAAGGACGTAAAGGAGGAGCTGGTGTCTTCTACACAGTCTGGACCATGGATGTAAAGGAGGAGCTGGTGTCTTCTACACAGTCTGGACCATGGATGTAAAGGAGGAGCTGGTGTCTTCTACACAGTCTGGACCATGGATGTAAAGGAGGAGCTGGTGTCTTCTACACAGTCTGGACCAAGGATGTAAAGGAGGAGCTGGTGTCTTCTACACAGTCTGGACCAAGGATGTAAAGGAGGAGCTGGTGTCTTCTACACAGTCTGGACCATGGATGTAAAGGAGGAGCTGGTGTCTTCTACACAGTCTGGACCATGGATGTAAAGGAGGAGCTGGTGTCTTCTACACAGTCTGGACCAAGGATGTAAAGGAGGAGCTGGTGTCTTCTACACAGTCTGGACCATGGATGTAAAGGAGGAGCTGGTGTCTTCTACACAGTCTGGACCATGGATGTAAAGGAGGAGCTGGTGTCTTCTACACAGTCTGGACCAAGGATGTAAAGGAGGAGCTGGTGTCTTCTACACAGTCTGGACCATGGTTTGGGGGGGGCCCTATGGTTGTAATAATGTGGATGTCGTTCATGAGATACATTTTTTCAGTGGTCACAGGATACTTTGCGACAGCCCTTCGGTGTGTGAGAGTTGTGTGTCAGTGTGTGTGTGTCAGTGTGTGTGTATGTGTGTCAGTGTGTGTGCATGTGTGTGTGTCAGTGTGTGTGTATGTGTGTGTGTGTGTGTGTGTGTATGTGTGTATGTGTGTGTATCAGTGTGTTTGTGTCAGTGTGTTTGTGTCAGTGTGTTTGTGTTTGTGTGTGTGCGTGTGCGTGTGTGTGCGTGCGTGCGTGCATGTCAGTGTCAGTGTGCGTGTGTCAGTGTGTGTATGTGTGTGTGTGTGTGTGTGTGTCAGTGTCAGTGTGTGTGTATGTATGTGTGTGTGTCAGTGTGAGTGTAAGTGTGTGTATGTGTGTGTGTTCATGTGTGTTTAACGTAATGAATGCAGTGCTGATGTCGGAATAAGAAGGGCCAAGCTATTAACCCCAGTGCCAAACCGTCTGATCTCACCGAGTCTGCTAGGTCTAATGAAACAACACTCAGCCTGCATCCAATTGATAGACACACACACACACACACACGGCTATATACCCCAAAAGCTATTCACACACTCCGGAAAAGTGATGGAGAACGTCAGTGGCGTGTTGTGACGTTACAGTATGCTCCTCTAGTCACTGCCAGGTAGCAACAGACAGGACAGGAGTTAGCCACGACGATAACCATGGCGATAACCACGACGGTAGCCATGACGATAACCACGTCGATAGCCATGGCGATAACCACGACGATAACCACGACGGTAGCCATGGCGATATCCATGACAATAACCACGTCGATATCCATGACAATAACCACGACGGTAGCCATGACGATAACCACAACGTAGCCATGGCGATAACCACGACGATAACCATGGCGATAACCACGACGGTAGCCATGGCGATAACCACGGTAGCCATGGCGATAACCACGACGGTAGCCATGGCGATAACCACGACGGTAGCCATGGCGATAACCACGACGGTAGCCATGGCGATAACCACGACGGTAGCCATGGCGATAACCACGACGGTAGCCATGACGATAACCATGGTGGTAGCCATCACGATAACCACGACGGTAGCCATGGCGATAACCACGACGGTAGCCATGACGATAACCACAACGGTAGCCATGGCTGCCTGCTTCCTCTTTCTCCCCCGCTCTACCTCTCTCCGTCTCCATCTCCAGCCTGGACAGACGAGAGGCGACGGGGTGGGACAAGACAGAAGAAAACCTCCACCAGCAGCAGCCGGTCTGACCGGAGAACCGATCGACCTTCGAACATAAACCGCTAACTGTTTGATATGAGCCATTGTTTTAGAGCTAACAAACAGACCGTATGTGTGCTTCACTTCACAGCAACATAAAGACCGAAACGCGGTGTGATATGTACAGCGCGACACAACGCAGTGGCATAAAGACGACCGCTGTTATAAAGTGTCATGGCACTGACCGGCTCAGACAAGAAGATGGGGGAGAACATATAGCCACGTTAACAATTTCGATGTGTTTCCTGACAGTCGAACAGTTTTCTATGAACGCGGATGAGTCGGACTGATCCAGGCTTCAAGACAGACAGGCACTGCAGCGTATCTGCTCCAATATTTGCTGAGCCCGGCAGATTCAATCTCAGTCAATAACGCCCGACATAGAGAGACACGCGCCGCGGGCAATGAAGGTGAATAATACAAATCCTTAAACTCAACGGCACATGAAAAACTGCCATTCGTAGAAACTAACAGCCTTTGTATTTTGTGAAGCAAATAATTCAGCGCGCAATGTACCGCTGATATCATAGCTCCGCGGCTTGAGCTCGAAATCGGAATAGGACAGACCCAATATTTGTAATTCCATCGCCGCGGCGATACGGTTGGCCGGCAGCCGGGTCTCTGCCAGTGCACAGGTTGCCCATTTGAGTGACATACGGATCCAGCCAACCAGAGCGGTGATTGAGCTGTAAGCAGGGCAAACGAACACGACGGGCATACGGAGGACTATATTAGCATTAGCACACTACCACCGCTAATGCGCTCTCCACGGATTTGAGGATGGATCTCATATTAAACTGTTATGTCGTTCGCTACATACTTCAGACGGCCATCGCTGATGTCGTTCGTGTTGACGTCAAGACAAGGCGTGTCGTACGAAGTCTGCAGTGATTGGATGATTTATTGCTCATCAATCTAAGAGCCAGTAGGAAATTATTTTCTTGTTTTGTAATATCCGATTTGAGAGCAAGGCCTCGTTCAATCGGAGCGACTCCAAGCGAACTTAGGAGAGACGATGTCCAGATATGTGTCCTCCAAACATATCTGATCCTTTTATGGTAGTTGTTACATCACTTCCTCATACAGGTGTTCTATGCCACGCCTACACGGACACTCTGAAACCTCTGAAACACGTTTCCTGCAGATACAGGTAGCGAAATAATAACGCTGGATTGGATTTAGCATTTTCATAACAGCCGTAAATCCACAGTGGCTTTTCTCAAAACCGGCACGGAGGATGATTTCTGGGACGATCGTCACGAGGAGCCGGGGAATCGGAGAACGCGGAAAAAAGACCTCCGAAAGAGAACTGGAAGCAAAATCGTTTGCGGCTAATAATACCCACGAAAGTACAGAATGAGTTCGGGAACACACCCACGTACACCACGGGAGGCCTGTGTGGGGGCAAAGCATTCTGGGACTGCGGAGTCTTTAACAAACAGGATGAAGTGGCCATTAGACAATATCATTATTAGTATATCTACAGTCAGTTTTACGTTTCCACATCCCGTGACTGTAAAGGCACACTGAGCGCGCTCAAACGTGGCTGCTCCAATCAAACACAATTGGTACCCTCTCCCTCCCTCTCCCTCAATTGGTCCCTCTCCCTTCCTCCCCTCCCTCCCTCTCTCCCTCTCTCCCTCCATCTCAATCCCTCTCTCTCTCTCTCTCCCTCCCTCTCCCTCTCTCTCTCCATCTCTCTCTCCCTCCCTCCCTCTCTCGCGGGGGAAGCTGTTACCGAAGGTTATCGGGATGCTTGGAGATGAGAACCCAATCAGCCACTAACGCCACTTCAAGTGAGTAGCCGATAGCGTTGGTGATGTTCCTCTGACTAAACCCCCGTAGGTCGAGGGCCATGTGAAGACGGGGAGATAGCAGCCTCATTCCCCTTTTAATTTATCCTGTACGGGGGTGCGCCGGCGTGTTAGCGAGCCCCAGAATGAGATGCGTACGGGCCGCAGAGGCTATCAACAATCTGGGCTCATGATTAAACATAGGGCAGGCAGATTACATCTTCTATAGCGGTGCCCCAGGTGGCTGACCTCCAACCGCCTCTTGATCTACACTCTTTTTCTCCCCTTCACTTCTCTCTCACCCCCTCTTGTACCTCCTCTTTGTCTCTCGTGTCTCGCTCTTCCTCTCTCCCTCTCTATCTATCTCTCGTGCATTCTCTATCTCTCTCTCTATCTCTCTCCCTCCGTTGCTCCACACAGCAGCCACTTGACACCTCAAGAATGAGATGCCCTTGGGCAGCCTGTCTGTGTGTGTGTCTTATTAAGCAGAGGCTGCGATTGTCTCTCACCAGTACCAGAGTCCTGGGTCAACATGAGAGCAGAGCGGTATCTACCAGAAACCAACACATAATGTTACGGGTCGAAAAGGACTGACTGACTGGCTGGCTGACTGAGTGCAGATGAGCGCAGATTGTTCTCTTTTATTGGCTGACTGTCTGTGATAGCTGATAGTATTTCATTGATTGGCTAAATTGGACAGCTTGTGGTACTATTGTTACGCTCTCATAACACTGTGGTTCCTTTATTCCTCTGATGCTGGTGTGTGTTTGTGTGTGTTGTGTGTGTGTGTGTGTGTGTGTGTGTTTGTGCGTGTGTGTGTGTGTGTGTTTGAGCCACAACGTTGTGCCTCTGTGCTTTTCCACCACGGTTCAAACGACATGATGAAGACCTCAGGTATGGAAAACCTCAGGCAAGGAAAACCTCAGGCAAGGAAAACCTCAGGCAAGGAAACCTCAGGTATGGAAAACCTCAGGTATGGAAAACCTCAGGTAAGGAAACCTCGGGTATGGAAACCTCAGGTAAGGAAACCTCAGGTATGGGAAACCTCAGGTAAGGAAACCTCAGGTAAGGGAAACCTCAGGTAAGGAAACCTCAGGTATGGGAAACCTCAAGTATGGAAAACCTCAGGCAAGGAAAACCTCAGGCAAGGAAAACCTCAGGCAAGGAAACCTCAGGTATGGAAAACCTCAGGTATGGAAAACCTCAGGTAAGGAAACCTCGGGTATGGGAAACCTCAGGTAAGGAAACCTCAGGTATGGAAAACCTCAGGTATGGAAAACCTCAGGCAAGGAAAACCTCAGGCAAGGAAAACCTCAGGCAAGGAAACCTCAGGTATGGAAAACCTCAGGTATGGAAAACCTCAGGTATGGAAAATCTCAGGTATGGAAAACCTCAGGTATGGAAAACCTCAGGCAAGGAAAACCTCAGGCAAGGAAACCTCAGGTATGGAAACCTCAGGTATGGAAAACCTCAGGTATGGAAAACCTCAGGCAAGGAAAACCTCAGGCAAGGAAAACCTCAGGCAAGGAAACCTCAGGTATGGAAAACCTCAGGTATGGAAAACCTCAGGTATGGAAAATCTCAGGTATGGAAAACCTCAGGTATGGAAAACCTCAGGCAAGGAAAACCTCAGGCAAGGAAACCTCAGGTAAGGAAACCTCAGGTATGGAAACCTCAGGTAAGGAAACCTCAGGTATGGAAAACCTCAGGTATGGAAAACCTCAGGTAAGGAAACCTCGGGTATGGAAACATCAGGTAAGGAAACCTCAGGTATGGAAAACCTCAGGTAAGGAAGAGGTATAGCTGGTCTATATTGCCAACGGGCCGCTGGGTTCTGTTGTTCCAGAGGCAAAGGTAATGGAGATGGCGGTAATGTGTAAAGCACCACAGATCTGGGTCGGTGCCATCCATTCAAACGTTTCCCCCACTGAACTCCTGACCCCAATCTGAGGCCAAGAATAACACTGAGGGGAAAAACACACACACATACACACAGACACACACACACACACACACACACAGACGAGAAAAAGAAGATAATCTGATTCACGACTGAATATGCCCCGGTCTGTGGGGAAGAGGAATTTAGAGAGAGAGAACTGCGCTGGCTCTCCTGACTTCCAACTATATTTAAACCCCCTCACCTCTCCTCTCCTCACCTCACCTCTCCTCACCTCTCCTCACCTCACCTCACCTCTCCTCACCTCACCTCACCTCTCCTCACCTCTCCTCTCTTCCCCTATCCTCTCCTCACCTCACCTCTCCTCACCTCACCTCTCCACACCTCACCTCACCTCTCCTCACCTCTCCTCTCTTCCCCTATCCTCTCCTCACCTCACCTCTCCTCACCTCACCTCTCCAGACCTCTCCTCACCTCTCCTCTCCTCACCTCTCTTCACCTCTCCTCACCTCTCCTCACCTCACCTCTCCTCACCTCTCCTCACCTCACCTCTCCTCACCTCTCCTCACCTCTCCTCTCCTCACCTCACCTCTCCTCACCTCTCTTCACCTCTCCTCACCTCTCCTCTCCTCACCTCTCTTCACCTCTCCTCTCCTCACCTCTCCTCTCCTCACCTCTCTTCACCTCTCCTCACCTCTCCTCTCCTCACCTCTCCTCACCTCTCTTCACCTCTCCTCACCTCTCCTCACCTCACCTCTCCTCTCCTCCTCACCTCACCTCTCCTCACCTCTCCTCACCTCTCCTCACCTCTCCTCTCCTCTCCTCCCTCACCTCACCTCTCCTCACCTCTCCTCACCTCTCCTCACCTCTCCTCTCCTCACCTCACCTCTCTTCACCTCTCCTCACCTCTCCTCACCTCTCCTCACCTCACCTCTCCTCACCTCTCCTCTCCTCTCCTCTCCTCTCCTCACCTCACCTCTCCTCACCTCTCCTCACCTCACCTCACCTCTCCATCCACTCAATATCACTCGTAAGTTGAACAGAAACACGTTACACAGAAGGATCCCTTTCATCTGTGTAATATGTTACAACAGAGCATCAGCCTTTTGGTAAGTAGAACGATTATCTCTGACGATAAAATGCTTTCCCGTTACATTTCAGCCGCATTATCTTAACGTAAGTAATATTTCAAGGCACGCTATAGCGTCTGTCAATTGGCAGGGAGACTCGAACAGCGTGAACGCAAACCGCATATTGCCAGGCAAACACTGCACCTTATAATTAATGGTTGAATTAAGGACAGCACATTACAGGGCAAATTGCCACAGAACACATCCAACACTGCTGGATTAGTGGCCGTAGACAGCGACCCTGACATATGAAGCGTTGGTAAACGGTGTTGGCAGTGACATTGTGACCTGTCAGGTTCCATCAAGCGCTACCGGAGTGTGACCATGAAAATGGAATCTCATTCTCTAGTTTACCGAGTCCGACCCGGTGGCAGGTCGGACCGGGTGCCACGTCTCAGAACAGCACGTTCGCGGTGAGCGGATCGCGAAAAACGCACGGGTCACGCTCACTGTATCATGCTAATGGATATGTTTAATGCTCAGTAAATGTGAGCATTTACAGCAGTTGATTAGATATTCTTATTGGCATAGGCGTTTCCACTCGCCAACAACTGCGTGAGGTCAAAGACTTATTAACTTACAACCTGGTTAATATGTTAATTGTGGCCTAGGTTGGTTTAGCGGTTTAAGTTGCTATTCTCTGTGCACATGTACCACTGCAGCATGGGTTCAATGCCGGCCCACTGCCACACCCCACACCCTCTGTTATCTTTCCCACTGGCTCTTGATCCAATGAAGCAGCGGTGTCAAACCGGTTCCACGGAGGGCCGAGGTTTCTGCTCTCACCTTGTTCTTGATTGATTAATTAGGTCACTAGTTGGTTAGGTTCCAGCCACACCTGGTTGTTTAAATCTGAAACAAAAACCCTGCGTACACTAGACTATCCGTGGAATCGGCTGACGCCTCTGCAAAACAGCATCGGCATGCAAACAAATCTATCTTCATAAACTGTACGTGGAGTTTTTTTAAATATTTTTTTAAGATGGAAAACATCAAAATTGAAAAAAATATGCCTAAAACTGTAAATACATTTATTTGCACTACTGAATCTTCACCTACTACCATGTTCTCTATATCTACTGCCTTTTGCTATGTTACTATGTACAGTTCTAGTAAACCAAGCAATTATAGCTTAGCACTAAACATTGGTGTTTTGCTAGGCAATAACCCAGCTCAGCTAAATGGCTAACGTTCATTCATTTGGTTGCCAGCTGCTGGCTCATACGACCGAATAATAGTTTTTTGACAACTGTTTGTACTGAGACTCGTAGGAATTATACAGGCGTAAACTATTATACTGCTGACGTCATATGACTGTAAATACCCTAAATTAAAAGGCGTCGGTCACAATATCTAACTGACACAACGAATACAAACGCACATTCCGAGTGAGGAATTGCCGATTCAAAACGACTGAATCCCTTCTAAAGAGTGGATGCGGTGTGAAAATGAGGGCCGTGTTTAGGCAGCTCTAAATGCACGATCTGTCTTGTATTAACGTATCTGTCACGGAATGAACGTTAATCTCGGCATAGCCAATTAGGGGACAAACTAATCTCGCACTAACTCTACAAAGACCGTAGAAAAACCTTGGTCTTCTTTCTTAACGCGTCTCTGTCCGTCTCTCTCTCTTATGTCTCAAACACACAATCATTCAATACTTCCACTTATCTCTATCTCGCGTTCCATCTGGCTCAATGCTGAACGGCAGATAGCATCTTCGTTCTGTCGGCTGTTTGTCGGCTTTCAGTACAAATAAAGGCAAGGAATAATACGTCCGTGTTTGTTCTGTGGGAGAAATGAGCTAGCAGCTGTCAGAGTCATTGGCCATGAAAACAAAGCAAGGGCAAAAACCCATATTGTGCAAAAACTATCAGTGGTGGAGTGAATGAAATGTGAATAGAGAACAAACCCTTAAAAACCACCGACCATCAGTGACAGGGTAAGAAACACACAGCTTTAAGCATTGGAAATGGCAAATGGCAAATGGCTCCACCTTCCCCCTCCACTCTACCACACCAGTATAATGGACGTGTCCCAACAGCCCTATGTCCCCTCCTAGTCCCCCTCCACTCTACCACACCAGTATAATGGACGTGTCCCAACAGCCCTATGTCCCCTCCTAGTCCCCCTCCACTCTACCACACCAGTATAATGGACGTGTCCCAACAGCCCTATGTCCCCTCCTAGTCCCCCTCCACTCTACCACACCAGTATAATGGACGTGTCCCAACAGCCCTATGTCCCCTACTAGTCCCCCTCCACTCTACCACACCAGTATAATGGACGTGTCCCAACAGCCCTATGTCCCCTCCTAGTCCCCCTCCACTCTACCACACCAGTATAATGGACGTGTCCCAACAGCCCTATGTCCCCTCCTAGTCCCCCTCCACTCTACCACACCAGTATAATGGACGTGTCCCAACAGCCCTATGTCCCCTCCTAGTCCCCTCCACTCTACCACACCAGTATAATGGACGTGTCCCAACAGCCCTATGTCCCCTCCTAGTCCCCCTCCACTCTACCACACCAGTATAATGGACGTGTCCCAACAGCCCTATGTCCCCTCCTAGTCCCCTCCACTCTACCACACCAGTATAATGGACGTGTCCCAACAGCCCTATGTCCCCTCCTAGTCCCCCTCCACTCTACCACACCAGTATAATGGACGTGTCCCAACAGCCCTATGTCCCCTCCTAGTCCCCCTCCACTCTACCACACCAGTATAATGGACGTGTCCCAACAGCCCTATGTCCCCTCCTAGTCCCCCTCCACTCTACCACACCAGTATAATGGACGTGTCCCAACAGCCCTATGTCCCCTCCTACTCCCCCTCCACTCTACCACACCAGTATAATGGACGTGTCCCAACAGCCCTATGTCCCCTCCTAGTCCCCCTCCACTCTCCCACACCAGTATAATGGACGTGTCCCATTCCCCCCCTTCCATCCGTCAGTCTGACGAGCGCTCTGTGCATCAACCTCCCAGACAGCCACCGGGCTCCTAAGTGATTCCGGCGGCTCCAAGTGTGCTTCACCAGGACGGAAACATGCCTCAATCAATGCCATAAATTACACGGCTAATTCCCCGTAGTCGATAGCCACGGCGCAGAGGTGACGGCAGCCCATCTGGCCGAGTGCAAGGCAACTTTTTATGGCGCGGCCCGGGGAAGAAGAGAAACCGGTAACGTCATACTCACAAGGTTAAACGTGCAAACGCGGGAGAAGAAAACGCCTCGGTCAACCTTTACCCGAACGAAGCGCCGATATTAGAGGTGGAAAGAGCAGCCAAGCTGAAAGGACAGAGGTCTTCACCAGTGAAAGCATGGAGCTCCAGTTAAATGGCCGGATTCTATTTACTCGGCCAAGGTGAGTCCGTGTGCGAGTACCAGCGCCGCCCATTGGTTAATGGTTTCTCCCTGGCTTGTTGACACATTTTCCCTCTTTCATTTCACCGACAATCTCCCTCCCTACCCTCCCTCTCTCTCTCTCTCTCGCGCTCTTCAGACACATCAAATGCTAATGTCTCCCTCCCTGAAATCCCGTTTTCTTTCTGTCTGCCAACTTTGACATCACAGGAAATTACAGTGGAATTGGCAGCCTTTTAACTTTCAAGATCATTCCACTTCCAAACAAATACCTTTCTCTTGCTGTCACCGGAAAGTTCCCTCAGCCTGGTCCCTCGCTTTGTTTGTTCTGCCTCCCGTGGACCAGCGATGAATCTGTCACGTTGCTCTCTCTCTCTCTCTCTCTCTCTCTCTCTCTCTCTCTCACACACACATACTTTAAGTTAATGTGGAGCTGCGCGGAACTTGTTAAATGCGGAGGATTTCTTTTAGAGATAAAACATAGTTCAATACTTGAGCTTGCCTCTTTCTAGCCTCCTGTGAATGTTTAAAGGAGAGGTGATAGAGACAAATCCCTTTAATTGACGCCACACTGCTTTCTTACTGTGAGCCTATTGAGGCGAGCCTGACTGAGTGTCACTGTGTGTGTGTGTGTGTGTGTGTGTGTGTGTGTGTGTGTGTGTGCGCGAGCATGGGAACCTGGTGGCGTGTGGAGGTGTGTATTTATGAGTTACACCTGAGGAGCAGCCAGTCCTTTCCCAGAGTCTCACGCTAGTGCTCCAGGCTATGGGGTGGTCGAGGCAGCTCAACCCCCCAGAGAGAGACATAAACCTGGGATAGTCATCCACACCATGCCACCGTCCTGACACAGCAGACACATCTTTTCTCCATCCACACCTAGACGCTTAGACAGCTTGCAGAACACCCTCCGCAACAGCAGTGTCGTGAACCCGGTGTGTTTCTGGAATACACGAGCATCGCCCCGAAACACGAGTGATCTGGATATTAAGAATTAAACCGACTGTTGATTTTAAAGGGGATAAATTATTCAAATGACAGAAAAGCAATTATGCTGTGTTTGTGTGGCGTAAGTTCAAATTCATTTAGCGTTTCACTTGAACATCTCGCTACCGTTCACTCCTCGTTCACTCCATCTTGTCTTAACCTTGATTTGATCACCGCAGACAACACGGGCCCACATGACATCACGTTGCCTGGCAACCACCCAGCATGCGTCTCTGTAGCACACTTGGCCAACTCCCTGCCAGGAGCACAATGCATCATGGGGAATAGACGGTCAAAGGCTCGTCATCACGGAGAGGCCTCGCCCCAGCACCAATCAGAGACAAGAACCTCTCTTCTGACCCTTTGACGTTAGGGCCCTCATCACGCTGTAGCTATATTCAGATGAACACACATTCATCACCAGTTTGTAATATCCAAACACACTTGGTGTTTTCCACTTTAAAGCAGTTGCCAGATAATTCCAACTTCGGAAATCCGTTCCTTCGGCCATAATCAGGGATAACAAGTCTTTTAAATTTTGTGTGTTTGTGTATATGCTTTTATGCCAATGTATGACTCCATATGTCCTCATAGATTTCTATATGTATTTGTTAGTCTGTATTTATCTGTATGTCTTTATGTCTCTGTATTTATCTGTATGTCTTCATGTCTCTGTATTTGTCTGTATGTCTTTATGTCTCTGTATGTCTTTATGTCTCTGTATTTATCTGTATGTTTTTATGTCTCTGTATTTATCTGTATGTCTTTATGTCTCTGTATTTATCTGTATGTCTTTATGTCTCTGTATTTATCTGTATGTCTTTATGTCTCTGTATGTCTTACTATGGACTCCGCTTCCAACCCAAAAAAGTTCTTCTCCACCTTCTCCACACTCCTCACCCCTCCTCCACCTCCTCCGTCATCGTCCCTTTCAGCTGACAACTTTCTCACCCACTTTCAACAGAAAGTGGACAAAATTCGAGCATCATTCACCCATCCGCCAGAAATCGCTATTTCCCCTCACACTGACTCTGTCCCTGGTCTGAGTTCCTTCTCCACGCTCGGTCCAGAAGACACCCTGCAACTGGTCCAATCCAGCCGTCCGACAACATGCCCGCTTGACCCTGTCCCTTCCCCACTCCTCCAGTCCATCTCCACGGACCTTCTTCCATATCTCACATCTCTAATAAACACTTCTCTAACCTCAGGATGTGTCCCTTCCGACTTCAAGATGGCCAGAGTGACTCCGCTCCTCAAAAAACCGTCTCTCGACCCGTCGGATGTCAACAACTACGGACCTGTGTCCCTCTTGTCCTTCCTTTCCAAAACGCTTGAACGCGTCGTAGCTGACCAACTGTCCTCCTACCTCTCGCAGAACAATCTCCTGGACCCTAACCAGTCAGGATTCAAGACGGGCCACTCAACTGAAACAGCGCTGCTCTGTGCAACTGAAGCCCTACGCAAGGCCCAAGCCAACTCTCTCTCCTCTGTTCTCATTCTACTAGACCTATCTGCTGCCTTCGACACAGTAAACCATCAGATCCTGCTCTCCACCCTCTCTGACCTGGGAATCTCAGGAGCGGTGCATTCCTGATTTTCCTTCTACTTGTCGGACCGTTTTTACCAGGTGGTGTGGCGAGGCTCACCGTCCAACATGCAGCCCCTTGTCACTGGGGTCCCCCAAGGATCGGTCCTAGGCCCTCTCCTTTTCTCCTTATACACCCGGTCTCTTGGCTCTGTCATATCCTCACATGGCCTCTCCTATCACTGCTATGCAAATGATACCAAACTATTTTTCTCATTCCCACAGTCTGAAACCCAGGTAGCATCCCGTACCTCTGCATGTCTGACTGACATCTCGGCCTGGATGTCTGCACACCATCTGAAACTCAACCTAGGTAAAACTGAACTGCTCTTCTTCAAAGGAAGAGCCTGCCCGCTCCAGGATCTGTCCATTACGGTGGACAACATCACAGTTCCCGCTACCCAATGTGGGAAAAACCTTGGCGTGACCCTTGACAACTCCCTCTCATTTTCGGCACACATCAAGGTGGTGAGCCGGTCTTGCAGGTACATGCTCTACAACATTCGGAAAGTAAGGCCGTATCTAACGCAGGAAGCCGCACAAGTGCTAATCCAGGCACTTATCATCTCCCGTCTCGACTACTGCAACTCCCTTCTGGCTGGTCTCCCAGTGTGCGCCATCAAACCCCTGCAACTCATTCAAAATGCAGCAGCCCGCCTGATCTTCAATCTACCAAAGTTCTCCCACGTCACTCAGCTGTTCCGCACACTACACTGGCTTCCGGTCGAAGCACGCATCCACTACAAAACCATGGTGCTAGCCTATGGGGCAGTAAGAGGAACCAGCTCCCTCCTACATCCAGTCACTAATCAAGCCGTACACACCCACGCGAGCACTTCGTTCTGCCACCTCAGGCCTCTTGGTAGTGCCATCCCTACGGGAGGGCAACTCCCGATCTGCTCAGTCTAAATTGTTCTCCGTGCTTGCCCCGCAATGGTGGAACAACTCCACTCTGGAGATCAGATCATCGGACTCTCTACCAATCTTCAAAAAACGTCTAAAAACATTCCTCTTCAAACTGTACCTCCAGTAGCTCCATGAATGGAGCTCCACAACTCTTGCCTGTTTGAAAGTTCACTACCGAATCATTCCTCTACGATTATCACCCATTCCTACTCTCCTAGCACCCCTTCTATCTCTAGCACTTCTCCCTGCACCCACCCAGGAACAATGTACTTATTGCCTTTTTGATGTGTGTTTTAGCTATATGTGAAATGCCTGCACTTATTGTAAGTCGCTCTGGATAAGAGCGTCTGCTAAATGCGCAAAATGTAAATGTAAATGTATTTCTCTGAATGACAAGATGTCATCACAGTAAGCCAAAAGCAGCCTATGGCAGCAATATTAATAGCAGCGTAGCTGAAGATGGAAGTACCTTATGTGATTTGTGGTCGCAGTCCATTGGCAGGCGCGCGCGCACACACACACACACACACACACACACACACACGCACACACAGCACATTGGCATTGGCTAAAATTAAGTAAACAATGAAAAAAATGTAAAGGACACTGAGCCTCTGCTGTTCTGTTAACTATGCAGGCCTGGCAATAATGTAATATAGAATACAGTGGGTCTGTGACGCCGTGCCTGGAGTGTGTGTGTGTGTGTGTGCGCGCGTCTGTCCCACTGACTTTCATCTGTGCACTCACCATGTGTGCAGAAAACCTTGGCGGCACATTAAACTCGGACCATCAGGCCAGGCTAAATATAGCCGTTCAGCAGGGGGTGACGGCAGAGAGCATTTTACCCAGAATAGACTGGCCTGCTTTGGCAGCAAACACAGTTGTTTAACAACCAATCAAACACACACGCACGCACGCACACACACACACAGGATTTACTATAGAGGGGGTTAGACAGGACAAACACATAATTGATTTTAACACTGAATCATTGCATAAGTTAAGTGCAGCTCCGGGCTCCGCTAGACGGATGTCGCCCGTCTGAACGTCTCCAGCACCCGATTGGGTTTCATCACACCGCCGCAGACATCAAGCGAGACGCTCCGCTGGGACAACAACGGGAGGAATGCATTGGTGAACGCCGCTGACACTTCCAGATGCCAGCCACGTAAATGCGAGAGGGCGCCCGACACGGTGGCACGTTGGGCTGAATCTGACACACGGAACACGCCGTCACGCGAGAGAAGCCCCACAGATAGATGGTGGTACCCGCTGATAAATAAATATTAAATATTAAATAAATATCAGTTGTGTCCCATGTCTGACGACTGTGACTGTAATCTACTGTACCGACAGTTTCTCGATCGCAAAAAAATACCTGACAATCTGACAAATGGTGCTGTCAGACATGATGTACCTAACAGACAACATGGAGTTAAATTATTAACGTGCGTTCAGATCACAACTCAAGCTTTAGTCGGGGCAAGTGCGTTCTTTCTGTTCGTACCTGCTGCTGAGGGTACGGCATCCCGCTCATGCCGACCTGGCCCCTTCCCTGCATTCCCATTGGGTATCGGTGTGGAGCGGGCGATCCGTATGGCTGGCTGGTGTAGGGCCCGCCCTGCTGCTGCTGCTGAGAGTAGAGGTTGTTGCCCATCCCATAAAGCTGGGAACGCTTCATCGTCATGAAGTCCATGGAGGTCACCTGAACACAACACGGGGAATACAAGGTTAATGATATGCTAGCGACGTGTCAGCGGCGTGTTACTGCCATTTTAGCACCATTTTAGTGGCGTGTTAGCGCCATATTAGCACCGTGCTAGCACCGAAATAGTGACGTGTAAGCGACATGTTAGCAAAATGTTAGCCATATGTTAGCCATATTTTAGCGATATGTTAATGATATGCAGTTTAGAGTGAACTAAAATACTGTATTTACTGTCCAATTACTCCAGGTCGTGGATAACCCCTCAATCACACTGCAAAGCAGTAATTCGGGGGAACTTAGTCCAGTTCCACTACTGGTGTACTACTGGTGTATTTAACAGTTTCAAGCCGGTGTGTTTGTCAAACACACAGCTTCTTCGTGAACAACTGTTACACATCACACTGAACCTGAGAAAGACAAGTGCCTGGAGCAATCTATTCCCTTCAAGTACTGTATTTCACATTACAGGTTATTTTCTGAGGCAGCGGTGAAATAGCAGCCTAGATGTCAGGCTAATGTTAATCTGTCACCTGTGCGGAGGATTTGTGTGCGAGGCGTATTACGTGAACTGTAATGCCTCCCATTCTCCACTCCCTGCTATTTCCTCTCCTTTCCACTGTGCTGAATCACGGATGATTTATGACATTTTCTTCCCACTGTCTGCCTCAGTCAGACGTGCAAGTGTGTGTGTGTGTGTGTGTGTGGGGGGGTCTTTGTGAGGGGCTCATCTCTAGTCTCCCTCAATAATAGTTCCATATCCCCACTCAATAAGGCCTTAGCCAACTCTGTGTGAAGCGGCAGAATCGCCTACTGTACCGTACAAGCTGGCACACTGACAGAATGAATAGCTGGTTGTCTGACCCAGAGAAAATATCAAAATAAAAAATACCAAGGAATACATTTAGCTGTGGGAAAGAATACAAAGCTCGTTGTTTAATATAGTAACAGCAATTCAGCATAATCGGAAAAAAATGCTAAATACTGAAACAAAGACAGCAGTCTTAACAGGAAGTGCTGGAAGTCCTATAATGTAGCTTTGTAGCGTTGGTTTCAGATAGGCATTATGTAGCAACTGACCACTTACCTCAGTCACTGACCAGACAAATACCCACAACCACTTACTGACTCACCCACACACTCAAACACTCGTCAGAAACACTCACCTGCCCACAAACTTAAAATCATTATACTAGTTGTGGAAGTAAACGCCTGCTGATGCCAACACACCCAAACACACGGTCGCGAGAGAATCGGATGATTGTTCTTTGTAAACATGTCGTTTTAGGTTTTAAAGTAACATCACATCCCATATAACCCCTTGAAACCACCTTCATTTAAAACCCAGCACACATAACAGCCGCCTGTGTAGTGTGGCTGTTTTCTTCCTGCCTGTCTGTCTGCCTGTCTGCCTGGAGCCTGCTGAACACTCCCATTAATTAGACAAGCGTGGCTAAAAGGCTCAGATCTTCATCTCACAGATCCAGGCCACTATGTCACTCACTCTGTTGAGATATGGGATACGCTCTGGTTGCACTCGCTCTCTCTGTCCCCCTCCTCTCTCTCTCTTCCTCTCCCCTCTCTCTCCCCTCTCCTCCCTCACCCCATCCTCTCACTCCTTTCTCCCCTGTCCTCTCCCCCCTCCTCTCTCTCTTCTCTCTCTATCTCTCTCTTCCTCTCCCCTCTCTCTGCCCTGTCCTATCTGACCTCTCTCTCTGCCCTCTCTCTCCCCTCTCCTCACTCACCCCCATCCTCTCACTCCTTTCTCCCCTGTCCTCTTTCTCTCTGCCCTCCCCTCCTCTCTGTCTCTTCTCTCTCTCTCTCGCTCTCCCTTCTCTCTCCTCCCTCTCTCCTCTCACTCCCCTCTCCTCTCTCCTCCTCTTTGCTTCTCTCATCTCCATCCTCTTTCGATCTCAAGAGGGTCCACATTGCCAAAACAGTGGGGGAAACGTTGAACACATCCACTGATCTGCCAAGTTCAGAATACCACCTCAATACTCAACAATGGAAAGTAAAATGAAAAGAAACGTACAATTACATGCAGCAACTATTATTTTATACTGACTCCATATTTCCCTAAAATAAAGTGATTTTCTGATGTTCGCTAAATAAGATTTCATCACAGCCAAAAATAATTTATTGAGATGAGCCAAATCATTCGTACTAACAGAATACAATCGAAGACACATTGAAATATCTGATATTTTTTTGGACCAATTTAACTTGAAAAGAAGAAGAAGAATATGAATTGAATCATATGTTTGCCAAGAGGGACAGCAGATAAAACAGTCAGAGGCAAAACAGTAAAATTGCTTTATTTGTTCAAATGTATTTTCACTTTTGTTCATCTGGGCATGCCATTCAATTGAGGTGTTGGAGACAATACTAATTCAGTGCTAAATCTGAAATTCAATTTCTGAACTCCCCTGCAGTGTCCAAATCTCATGAGCTTATTGCAAAACAAAGCTATTAAGAACGGAACACGAGCAAAATGACTACCGGGTGAAACCTGTTAAATTGCTTTTCAGAGTTCTATTGACTCCCGATTTTATGACTTAAAAATGGTTTGTCTTTCACTTTAATGTGCAAAGTTGTTAATCAGCAAAGACAAAACGATTCACGCAATACAACGCAAAACGTGGCATATAAAACAACATCATTTACACATCAAAATCAAATAGACATAAAAGCAGTTTGACTTAATGGCTATTATTATAATCCCATTCGGAATGTGGAGAAATAAATCTTTGATTTATAGGTTAAATTAAGTCTTTGCCACCATGTTTCAGTGCGATACTGAACGGCAATATGTGTGATTGTGTAATTATGTGGGTGTGTCACTGTCTGTGTGCGCATGTGTGTGTGTGTGCATGGGACCATGGAGTCCAGCCTTCCCGCCGTTTCTATGTGTCTTACAGCTGCTGAAGCAGAAAAACTATGGTTGCCCGGTCGAGCTCACACACACACACACACACACACCACACACACACACACACGGTTACTGCCCTTCTCCCAGCACCAGCCAGTCACTGTGGTCAGTCACAATGACCGTCTCGATCCTTTCACTCACGCAGATGAGCAAACGACCTGCCTCCAACAGACAGGCTGTCATTACAGTCATTTACCGTCTGCGTCCAGACATGGCAGCCACTCCCTGACTAACTGCTGTGTATCATCTGCAGCCTCTGGCCTGGGTGCTCGGACTCCGGCACAGCTGGACGGATGGTTGGAGGGAGGGAGGAGACTGGTTCAGTTGGCTGGCTCAGTCATCTCTAATGTAACAGGACAATACTTGCTATGAACGTAACACTACTCGCCATTACGAGAAGCAAAGGAGAAAGCCGTCGCCGATGTTTCGTTTTTTTCGCGTGAATACAATTAGCCACGCTTCAGTCGGGGGTCCGTTCTCCCTTCGTTCTCACAAGCTCCGGTCCCCTGAGAATCTACATGCAGATACGAAAACAGCGGGAAAATCTCACTGGCATCCTTTCCGTGTTAATAAGCAGAAAAACCACACGACTGTGTGCCTCCGGTATGCTACAAAGCCTAGCGTTAGCCTGGAACATGTGCGCTCTGGGCCCGGAGCTTTAAACTGAGGAGAACAGAGCAGTGACTGCAGGGGAGAAGAAATGGAGTTCCATATTAATGTGCAAACTCCCCGCTCCTGCTGACTAAGATTAGAAAATTAATTTCACGGATGCAAAGACAATACTGATGTCATCGAGAGGAGAGGAGCGGCCGGACGTTAACTCTTAGCTGCCCGCCCCCCCATCCCCCCCCCCGGTTGAGGACGCGTGGCAAAGGACAATCTGACGGCAAACACGTGTGAACGCGCATTTCTCGCAAACGTTATTTGAATGTTTAGTGAGCGGTCCTGACTGATGTGAACCGAGCGTCTTCGGAAATTCTGTCAACGTACAGTTTGTGACGACGTCTTGAGGCGCTTGTAAACAGTTAATGACCGATCCGACCACATCGACCTTGTGTTCCTCTGTGGGGGTGATTTCTCAGGTTGGATATTAAACTGTCTCAGTGAACCATGACAAGACCAAAGTCTCATTCTGCTTGACACATCAACCCAGCCTTAGCGAATGTTAGCGGAGAGCATGTGTACGGTCTGTGTGTGAGTATGTACGGTCTGTGTGTGAGCGTGTGTACGGTCTGTGTGTGAGCGTGTGTACGGTCTGTGTGTGAGTATGTACGGTCTGTGTGTGAGCGTGTGTACGGTCTGTGTGTGAGCGTGTGTACGGTCTGTGTGTGAGCATGTGTACGGTTTGTGTGTGAGCGTGTGTACAGTCTGTGTGTGAGCGTGTGTACGGTCTGTGTGTGAACGTGTGTACGGTCTGTATGTGAGTATGTACGGTCTGTGGGTGAGCATGTGTACGGTCTGTGTGTGAGCGTGTGTACGGTCTGTGTGTGAGCGTGTGTACGGTCTGTGTGTGAGCGTGTGTACGGTCTGTGTGTGAACGTGTGTACGGTCTGTGTGTGAGCGTGTGTACGGTCTGTGTGTGAGCGTGTGTATGGTCTGTAGGGTGTTGGGTTGGGGTAATTGTCTTTCCTCAACAGGGCCATGGTGAAAATGGAAATTTGACCACAGAATTTGGAACTGTTATTTTTCACCAAATGTTACCTCAGCCTGGGTTTAAATCTGATTTCTCGTGCAAAAACACTGACCTCTATCCTTTCCCAATTTCCTGTCTAATAAACCGTGAAGATGTCAGAAACAATGTTTGCTTCAGTTAACAAAATGTGATATTATCTTTTACTATATTTGCCACTACAATAAAAGTCCTAACTGGAGATTTAATTTGACAATGACATACGTTTAGTGACAATTCACTAAGCTAAACATACAGGTCTAAAATAAAGTTTAATTATGTATCAGTGCATTTTGTGTAATTTGGGAGCCAAGTAAGTACCTCTGACCTGACAGTGGATCGATGCCTCCACATGAGCTGAGCTTAAATGATGGGACCACACTTTGTTTAACATGTTTATGTAGCAACCTAAATAGGAACGCGGACGCCTTTAGTGCCAGGATACACACCCAGCTGGCACAGAACTGGCTGGCACAGAACTGGCTGGCACAGGCCGCTAGACATGAAGGCCGGCTAGAGATGACATGCATCAAATAACCAGAGAGTGAACAGAAAGACACAGACTGACAAGATGGGGGAGAGAGAGAGGAAGGACGTACGGACCAATAGATATATTGTGGATGTGGGAAAAGAGAAAGTAAGATGGAGCAGGCATGTAATGTAGATAGAGCAGGCATGTAATGTAGATAAAGTAAACATGTAAGGTAGATAGAGCAGGCATGTAATGTAGATAAAGTAAACATGTAAGGTAGATAGAGCAGGCATGTAATGTAGATAAAGTAAACATGTAAGGTAGATAGAGCAGGCATGTAATGTAGATAAAGTAAACGTGTAAGGTAGATAGAGCAGGCATGTAATGTAGATAAAGTAAACGTGTAAGGTAGATAGAGCAGGCATGTAATGTAGATAAAGTAAACGTGTAAGGTAGATAGAGCAGGCATGTAATGTAGATAAAGTAAACGTGTAAGGTAGATAGAGCAGGCATGTAATGTAGATAAAGTAAACGTGTAATGTAGATAGAGCAGGCATGTAATGTAGATAAAGTAAACGTGTAATGTAGATAGAGCAGGCATGTAATGTAGATAAAGTAAACGTGTAATGTAGATAGAGCAGGCATGTAATGTAGATAAAGTAAACGTGTAATGTAGATAGAGCAGGCATGTAATGTAGATAAAGTAAACGTGTAATGTAGATAGAGCAGGCATGTAATGTAGATAAAGTAAACATGTAAGGTAGATAGAGCAGGCATGTAATGTAGACAAAGTAAACATGTAAGGTAGATAGAGCAGGCATGTAATGTAGACAAAGTAAACATGTAAGGTAGATAGAGCAGGCATGTAATGTAGATAAAGTAAACATGTAAGGTAGATAGAGCAGGCATGTAATGTAGATAAAGTAAACATGTAAGGTAGATAGAGCAGGCATGTAATGTAGATAAAGTAAACATGTAAGGTAGATAGAGCAGCCATGTAATGTAGATAAAGTAAACGTGTAAGGTAGATAGAGCAGGCATGTAATGTAGATAAAGTAAACGTGTAAGGTAGATAGAGCAGGCATGTAATGTAGATAAAGTAAACGTGTAAGGTAGATAGAGCAGGCATGTAATGTAGATAAAGTAAACGTGTAATGTAGATAGAGCAGGCATGTAATGTAGATAAAGTAAACGTGTAATGTAGATAGAGCAGGCATGTAATGTAGATAAAGTAAACGTGTAATGTAGATAGAGCAGGCATGTAATGTAGATAAAGTAAACCTGTAATGTAGATAGAGCAGGCATGTAATGTAGATAAAGTAAACGTGTAATGTAGATAGAGCAGGCATGTAATGTAGATAAAGTAAACGTGTAAGGTAGATAGAGCAGGCATGTAATGTAGATAAAGTAAAC
Organism: Dallia pectoralis; assembly: GCA_029465975.1. NCBI lineage: Eukaryota > Metazoa > Chordata > Actinopteri > Esociformes > Umbridae > Dallia > Dallia pectoralis. The sequence goes on along the minus strand of CM055757.1, from coordinate 5,693,851 downwards.
ATGTAAGGTAGATAGAGCAGGCATGTAATGTAGATAAAGTAAACATGTAAAGTAGATAGAGCAGGCATGTAATGTAGATAAAGTAAACATGTAAGGTAGATAGAGCAGGCATGTAATGTAGATAAAGTAAACATGTAAGGTAGATAGAGCAGGCATGTAATGTAGATAATGTAAACATGTAAGGTAGATAGAGCAGGCATGTAATGTAGATAAAGTAAACGTGTAAGGTAGATAGAGCAGGCATGTAATGTAGATAAAGTAAACATGTAAGGTAGATAGAGCAGGCATGTAATGTAGATAAAGTAAACGTGTAATGTAGATAGAGCAGGCATGTAATGTAGATAAAGTAAACGTGTAATGTAGATAGAGCAGGCATGTAATGTAGATAAAGTAAACGTGTAATGTAGATAGAGCAGGCATGTAATGTAGATAAAATAAACGTGTAATGTAGATAGAGCAGGCATGTAATGTAGATAAAGTAAACGTGTAATGTAGATAGAGCAGGCATGTAATGTAGATAAAGTAAACATGTAAGGTAGATAGAGCAGGCATGTAATGTAGACAAAGTAAACATGTAAGGTAGATAGAGCAGGCATGTAATGTAGATAAAGTAAACATGTAAGGTAGATAGAGCAGGCATGTAATGTAGATAAAGTAAACATGTAATGTAGATAGAGCAGGCATGTAATGTAGACAAAGTAAACATGTAAGACCGTGTTTTCAAGCAGCCAGCAGCATTATGCAACTGTTGCTGTGAGAGATCATGCTCATGGAGTATACCCTCCACATTTGACACCAATATTTACAACACATAGTCGCACAGCTACTAATGCATCCCCCCTGCGCTAAGGAAAGGTGGCCGAGCGTTTGCTGCCTCACGTCGAGTGTTCAGCGATACTTTCAGCAGGGAACAGAACAGGGAGTGAGAGGGGGGTGGGTGGGGGAGAGGGGGAGACAAGGGGGAGAGGGGGAGGTGGGAGCGAAGGGCCAGGGAGAGGGAGAGTGGAGGGAAGCTCATCTGTCAGAGGAGAGATTGGGGTCAGAGGATGGCAGGGACTCTTTTCCTCCTAGAACAAGACTGAGACTGGGGGGGGGGGGCGAAATGACAAAATGAGACGAGTGTGACAGACACAAACACACCAGAATACCAAAACAAATAAAGCAGCTTAACCCGGTGAGACACACTGACGACAGCACGAACCCAAACAGAATGAAGCAACATTCCGCCAACAGCAATCGTGTGTGCGCCACACAACAGATCCATGCCAGTGCCCTTTATGCCTCACCAGACAGTCTATCAACGCTAATGAAATGACGGTGCTATGCCAAGCCTACAACGCCAAAGACACAGCCAGGGCAGAGCCACAGCCACGGCAGAGAAACAGCTAGGGCAGAGACACAGGCACAACAGAGCCACAGCCACGGCAGAACCACAGCCGCGGCAGAACCACAGCCACGGCAGAACCACAGCCACGGCAGAGCAACAGCTAGGGCCCAGCAGAAAAAGTCAGAAGCACGTATTCATTCTGCCACTACCTCATCAGAACTAGAAGAGCCGACCTAACTCTATTGGTTGGCTGGAAAGCTGGCTGACTGTAGGGTGAATGGCTGGCTGACTGGAGGTTGAAGAGCTGGCTGGCTGACTGGAGGGTGAAGGGCTGGCTGACTGGAGGGTGAAGGGCTGGCTGACTGGAGGGTGAATGGCTGGCTGTCTGGAGGGTGAAGGGCTGGCTGACTGGAGGGTGAATGGCTGGCTGACTGGAGGGTGAAGGGCTGGCTGACTGGAGGGTGAATGGCTGGCTGACTGGAGGGTGATGGGCTGGCTGACTGGAGGGTGATGGGCTGGCCGACTGGAGGGTGATCAGCTGGCTGACTGGAGGGTGAATGGCTGGCTGACTGGAGGGCTGTTCAAATTGTCTTAGAAGAGACCAGTGGAAGGGGAAAGTGGAAGGGAATGCTGCCTGCATCTCCCAGCCTCTCTGAGGACCTGGCGTGGCCTGAGTGGTCTTGGAGTGCAGAGACGCTCCACTTCCTGTCAGCAGGATCCCTGGGAAACAGCCTCAGTCGCCACAGCTATTTTATGTGAAGGAGGGCAGCCGTGGCACGACAGGAATGTCTTTTATTTTCCCATCCTCCCAGTCTGAGACAGACGGCCAATCAGAGAGAGAAACAGCCGGCCAGTCAGACAGACAGAGCCAGTCGGTCAATCAAAGACAGAGGAGCCAGCTGGTCAATCAGAAAAAAGGCCAGCCAGCCGGTCAGTCAGATCGACAAAGCCGGGCCAATCAGAGATAGAGCCAGCCGGCCAATCAGAGATAGAGCCAGCCGGCCAATCAGAGATAGAGCCAGCCGGCTAATCAGAGATAGAGCCAGCCAGCCAGCCAGAGAGGCATTCTGATGGAGACACATTATTCTGCCACTGAGAGGGAAAAACACCACAAAAACTCCACGGCCCCTGGGAGAGAAGAGAGGCTACGAGGCTATTCACTTACTGAGGAAATGTGCTGTGTATTTTCCCTCTCTTTAGAAACCGGCGCACCCCATAAACACTAATACTACACTTTAGTTATTCAGGGAAATCACCACCTAAGCTAATAGAATTGTCTGGAGGGGGGGGTAATAGTTAACGGCTCCAATAACTATAAATGAGGCAGAATTATCAAGTGTGTTTATGAATTAGCAATGGCTATTCCCGCTAATGTGTTCAGAGAAGGGGAAAAATACATAAGTGAATATTAAGGAGGACCAATGGAGACACAAATGAACGTGAAGGCTCCTCTGGGCAGAACTCGCTCCCCTTCATCCATCAGTCAGCTCCTGGCTGTAAGAATAAACAGACTGCTTTTCTGCAGTGAAAACGAACGGAGAGCGAACAGAGGACGAGAAGTTCGGCCTCAAGTGTAGCATTGGTAAAACAGGAATTCGCCAGCAGTATGACGCGTGCGGCTAACTAAACGCGGCTACGATCTAACCCTCAGGTCTTCATTAATCTTTTGGGTGTCGCACCCGATACCGTGGAACCCAAGCCACAGTTGGGCCTTACTGGATCTCCATGGCGACACAGGGAGCCACGGGGGTTTGTCACTGGGTTTGGAGACCCGCCCGGTCCTCTCAGAATATGAGCCTTTTTCATCGAAGCGATCCATCACTTATGAAACAACAAACACATATCCTGACCTTCTCTCCTTCGCCGGGTTATTAGATACTCATTAAAAGTCACCTGAAACAATTTGAACCAAATTGATTTCATTATAGGGCTCCGCGCGACACACACGCACGCGCACGCCGACACACACGCCGGCCGTCTGAGAGCTCAGCGGGGAAATTTACAAAGTTAATTATAAAGAATAGATTTTCATTTGGTTTTCTCCTCAGCCTTCATATACATGATGCGCTGGCTGCCCCTTCTGAGGAGTCGCCAGTACGTCGCCCGGATGAAGGGGCACCAGGCTAGGAAAGAAATCACCCTGCACACTCCATCTACATTCAGAGGGTGTGTGTGTGATGTGTGTGTTGTACACATGAGTGTGTGTGTGTGTGTGTGTGTGTGTGTGTGTGCACACGTCATTTAGGATGGATTGCTGAATAATGTTAAACCATGTCCACCTGACTGACGTGACTCGGGGATGTGACCTAATGCCCAGTTGGGTGATTGCCCTTTTTAATGCCATGGGGTTCTGGGCGATCGGGCTGGTTGACCTGGGAGTGCAGTAAATCAGGCTTTCTGTTATCCCCACAGCCTCTCCAGGACACCTTGAAGAAAAGCACTCAGCGCCGGACACCTCATATCTGTAAACACCTCTGAATCACAGCTTGGATGGTTCCCGTTTTCCCCTTCTGAGGTGCCGAACGGTTTTCCAGAAGCATTTTGGTGCCGACCGAAAGTCCTTCTCCATAGCTTCTCCAAACTTCTCCCACACCCGCTGCTTTGCCTCTGACACGGCAGCGGCTGCAGCCCTTCGGGCCTGTCGGTACCCTGCAACTGCCTCCGGAGTCCCCAGGGCTAGCATATCCCTGAAGGCCTCCTTCTTCAGTCGGACAGCTTCCCTGACCACCGTGGTCCACCACGGTGTTCTAGGGTTACCACCCCTTGAGGCACCTAGGACCTTGAGACCACAGCTCACCGCCGCAGCTTCAGCAATAGAAGCTTTGAACATTGCCCACTCAGGTTCAATGCCCCCAACCTCCACAGGGATGCTTGAAAAGCTCCGCCGGAGGTGTGAGTTGAAGATCTTTCGGACAGGGGCCTCCTCCAGACGTTCCCAGTTCACCCGCACCACCCGTTTGGGCTTACCTGGTCTGTCCAAAGTCTTTCCCCACCCTCTGATCCAACTCACTACCAGATGGTGATCAGTTGACAGCTCTGCCCCTCTCTTCACCCGAGTGTCCAAAACATGCGGCCTTAGATCAGCCGATACGATCACAAAATCGATCATTGACCTTCGGCCTAGGGTGCTCTGGTACCATGTACACTTATGCGCCTCCTTATGTTCGAACATGGTGTTTGTTATAGACAATCCATGACTAGCACAGAAGTCCAATAACAAACGACCGCTCGGGTTTAGATCAGGGAGGCCGTTCCTCCCAATCACGCCTCTCCAGGTGTCTCCATCGTTGCCCACATGTGCGTTGAAGTCTCCCAGCAGAATGATGGAGTCCCCTACTGGAGCCCTATATAGGACTCCCTTCAGGGTCTCCAAGAAGGCTGAATACTCCGAACTGCTGTTTGGTGCATAAGCACAAACAACAGTCAGAGTTTTCCCCCCCACCACCCTTAGGCGTAGGGAGGCAAACCTCTCATCCACCGGGGTAAACTCCAACACCGCCGTGCTCAGACGTGGGCTCGTGAGTATCCCCACACCAGCCCGCCGCCTCTCACCCTGGGCAACTCCAGAGAAGAACAGAGTCCAACCCCTATCCAGGGGTAAGGTTCCAGAGCCACGGTTGTGCGTAGAGGTAAGTCCCACCAGATCCAACTGGTATCGCTCCACCTCACGCACAAGTTCTGGCTCCTTCCCCCCCAGTGAGGTGACGTTCCACGTCCCCAAAGCAAGCTTCTGCCGCCCGGGTCTGATCCGTCGAGACCCCCCACCTTCACTGTCACCCATATGACAGCGCACCCGACCCCTGCGGTTGTTCCTGTGAGTGGTGGGCCCACAGGATGGAGAGGAGAGAGATGCCACGTATCTCGTTCGGGCTGTGCCCGGCCGGGCTCCGTGGCAAACCCGGCCACCAGACGCTCGCTTTCGAGCCCGCCGTCTGGGCCTGGCTCCAGACGGGGCCCTGGGCTTCCTCCAGGCAGGGTCTCGATCCTTTTCCCTCGATTTTCATGGGGTCTTGGTGAACCATTCTTAGTCTGGCCCCTCGCCTGAGACCACTTTGCCTTGGGAAACCCTACCAGGAGCATGAAGCTCCAGACAACCCAGCCCTCAGGTTCATAGGGGCACACAAACCTCTCCACCACGTTAAGGTGATTTTCCCGCGGGAAAACGGGGAACCATCCAAGCTGTGTACAGTAAGGATGGGACACTGTTGACCTCAACTGATGATGTGATCGGGCGCTGGAAAGAGCATTTTGAGGAGCTCCTGAATCCGACCTACACGCCCTCTAGTACAGAGGCAGAGCTGGAGGCTGATGGAGGGTCATCGTCAGTTTCCCTGGGGGAAGTCGCTGAGGTAGTCAAACAACTCCACAGTGGCAAAGCCCCAGGGACTGATGAGATTCGTCCAGAAATGCTAAAAGCTTTGGGTGGGGAAGGGCTGTCTTGGTTGACACGCCTCTTCAACATTGCATGGAAGTCTGGGACAGTGCCAGAGGAGTGGCAGACCGGGGTGGTGGTTCCCCTCTTTAAAAGGGGGACCAGAGAGTGTGTGCCAATTACAGAGGTATCACACTCCTCAGCCTCCTGGTAAAGTGTACTCCAAAGTGCTGGAAAGGAGGGTTCGGCCAATAGTCGAACCTCAGATTGAAGAGGAACAATGCGGTTTTCGTCCTGGCCGGGAACCACGGACCAGCTCTTTACTCTCGCAAGGATCCTGGAGGGGGCCTGGGAGTATGCCCATCCAGTCTACATGTGTTTTGTGGATCTGGAGAAGGCGTATGACCGGGTACCCCGGGATCTTTGTGGGAGGTGCTGCGGGAGTATGGGGTGAGGGGTCTCTTCTCAGGGCCATCCAATCTCTGTACGCTCAAAGCATGAGCTGTGTCCGTGTCCTCGGCAGTAAGTCGGATTCGTTCCCGGTGGGGGTTGGCCTCCGCCAGGGCTGCGCTTTGTCACCAATCCTGTTTGTAATATTCATGGACAGGATATCAAGGCGTAGTCATGGGGGAGGGGTTCCCGTTCGGTGGGCTGATGGTCACATCACTGCTTTTTGCGGATGATGTGGTCCTGATGGCCTCATCGGTCGGTGACCTTCAGCACTCACTGGATCGGTTCGCAGCCGAGTGTGAAGCGGCTGGGATGAGGGTTAGCACCTCTAAATCTGAGGCCATGACTCTCAGCAGGAAACCGGTGGAGTGCCTACTCCGGGTAGGGAATGAGTCCTTACTCCAAGTGAAGGAGTTCAAGTACCTCGGGGTCCTGTTCGCGAGTGAGGGAACAATGGAGCGGGAGTTTGGTCGGAGGATCGGAGCAGCGGGGCGGTGTTGCATTCGCTTCACCGCACCGTTGTGACGAAAAGAGAGCTGAGCCGAAAGGCAAAGCTCTCGATCTACCGGTCAATCTTTGTTCCTACCCTCACCTATGGTCATGAAAGCTTGGTCATGACCGAAAGAGCGAGATCGCGGGTACAAGCGGCCGAAATGGGTTTTCTCAGAAGGTGGCTGGCCTCTCCCTTAGGGATAGGGTGAGAAGCTCAGTCATCCGAGAGGAACTCGGAGTAGAGCCGCTGCTCCTTTGCATAGAAAGGAGCCAGTTGAGGTGGTTCGGGCATCTTGTAAGAATGCCACCTGGGCGCCTCCCTAGAGAGGTGTTCCAGGCACGTCCAGCTGGGAGGAGACCTCGGGGAAGACCCAGGACTAGGTGGAGAGATTATATCTCCACACTGGCCTGGGAACGCCTCGGGATTCCCCAGTCAGAGCTGGCTAATGTTGCCCGGGAAAGGGAAGTTTGGGGTCCCCTGCTAGAGCTGCTACCCCGCGACCCGACCCCGGATAAGCGGTTGAAGATGAGATGAGAGATGAGATGAGACCTCTGAATCAATTCCCCTGTTGGAAGAAAAACTGATCCAGCAACAGGAGCAGATAGAAAGCGTAATGTTAGTCCAGGCTGCAGGCCTGCACCCAGACTCTAACCACACACCCAGACTCTAACCGCACACCCGGACACTAACTACACACCCAGACTCTAACCGCACACCCAGACTCTAACCGCACACCAATACTCTAACCGCACACCAATACTCTAACCACATACCCAGACTCTAACCACACACCCGGACTCTAACCACACACCCGGACTCTAACTACACACCCAGACTCTAACCACACACCCGGACTCTAACTACACACCCGGACTCTAACCACACACCCGGACTCTGACCACACACCCGGACTCTAACTACACACCCGGACTCTAACCACACGCCCGGACTCTAACCACACACCCAGACTCTAACCACACACCCGGACTCTAACCGCACACCCAGACTCTAACCGCACACCAATACTCTAACCACATACCCAGACTCTAACCGCACACCAATACTCTAACCGCACACCCGGACTCTAACCACACACCCAGACTCTAACCACACACCAGACTCTAACCACACGCCCGGACTCTAACCACACACCCGGACTCTAACCACACACCCAGACTCTAACCACACACCCAGACTCTAACCACACACCCGGACTCTAACCGCACACCCAGACTCTAACCGCACACCAATACTCTAACCACATACCCAGACTCTAACCACACACCCGGACTCTAACCACACGCCCGGACTCTAACCACACACCCAGACTCTAACCACACACCCGGACTCTAACCGCACACCCAGACTCTAACCGCACACCAATACTCTAACCACATACCCAGACTCTAACCACACACCCGGACTCTAACCACACACCCAGACTCTAACCACACACCCAGACTCTAACCACACACCCGGACTCTAACCACACACCCAGACTCTAACCACACACCCGGACTCTAACCACACACCCGGACTCTAACCACACACCCAGACTCTAACCACACACCCAGACTCTAACCACACACCCAGACTCTAACCACACACCCGGACTCTAACCGCACACCCAGACTCTAACCGCACACCAATACTCTAACCACATACCCAGACTCTAACCACACACCCGGACTCTAACCACACACCCAGACTCTAACCACACACCCAGACTCTGACCACACACCCGGACTCTAACCACACACCCAGACTCTAACCACACACCCGGACTCTAACCAGACACCCAGACTCTAACCACACACCCAGACTCTAACCACACACCCAGACTCTAACCACACACCCGGACTCTAACCACACACCAGACTCTAACCACACACCCAGACAGAAATTGCTTGCCTACATTAGATATTTCACATTTATTTAGCTTTAACCATAAGCTGTTTATTGCAGTGTTTTTTGAAAGTATAGACAAAGTCCAAACTATGCGTGGTCTGTTTCACTTTATCTTGTGGACTTGTCTTCAGCATCTCATCTGGTTCCAGATGCTCAGAGAACCAGCTATTTGTGAAGTCTTGGACAGCAGACAGATATTTGGCAACACTTCTACTGTAGAAGGAATGTGCCTTTTGATCAACAGAAAGCAGGACAATAAGATGGAGATGAATCTGTCCTACTCTGTTTAACAGTTACAGACCCAGCCAGCCTGATCAAGCCAGAACCTGAAACAGCTAGAGATCCAGACACACAAAGCCAGAACCAGTTACAGCCCCAGCCCCATCAAGCCAGAACCGGAAACGATTAAAGAACTAGCCCAACCAAGCCAGAACCCGAAACAATTGAAGAACCAGCCCCACCAAGCCAAAACCCGAATTAATTAAAGAACCAGCCCAACCAAGTTAGAACCCGAAACAATTGAAGAACCAGCCCCACCAAGCCAAAACCCGAATTAATTAAAGAACCAGCTCCACCAAGCCAAAACCCGAATTAATTAAAGAACCAGCCCCACCAAGCCAAAACCCGAATTAATTAAAGAACCAGCTCCACCAAGCCAGAACCATAAATAATTGAAAAACCATCCCCACCAAGCCAGAACCTCACATAGGGATTCCTTCATCTTTCTCGGTCGGGTACAAATCCTTAAACTGCTCTAAAAAGCAAAGACCAGCCGTTTTCCACGGCCTCTCATTGAGTCACTGAGGCGCCAAACATTGGATGGAGCAGCACTGTCCCAGGGCTTTGATCCAGTAGGCCAGACAGGGGTCTTGGTAAGAGCAGGCAGGTAGCAGGCAGCAGGCAGGCAGTAGGCAGGCAGACAGACAGACCGGGTAAATGGAAGCACATTGAGCTGGGTCTACAGGCCCTCCACGAGCAGGGCTCCATTTATCTGGCTCTAACTGCTCCATTTCAACATACTGCAGTCAGATGGAGGTTTGGAGTCCACAGAGAGTTCAACAAAAATACCACAAGTTATCTCTCCGCAGACACAGTTTTGAGTGAAGCTTTCCTATATCCTCTGTGGCAATTAGAAGCAGTGAAACAGAGAAGCCTACACCACTGGCTAAGGCTCGTGGTTTTATCAGGTAAATCGAAAATGCGTACTCTTCGTATATTCTACTTGAACAAATCGAGTCTAGAACGAGGATGAGGCGCCGTGACGTGCCATGCTGAACATCCAGTGACCAGTATGAGTGTGAGAGTGATAACACCAAATGTAACACACCTGCTCCCCATTCACACCTGAGACCTTGTAACACTAATGAGTCACATGACACCAGGGATGGAAAATGGTTAATTGGGGCCAATTTGGACATTTTCACTTAATGGCTGTGTGTTGAGTTATTTTGAGGGGACAACAAATGTACACTGTTGTACAAGCTGTACACTCACTACTTTACATCGTAGCAACGTGTCATTTCTTCAGTGTTGTCACATGAAAAGATATTATCAAATATTTACAGAAGTGTGAGGGGTGTACTCACTTTTTTTTACTGTATGAGGCATTTATTAACATTGTATTGTTTGAAATAATAAAAAATAAAAAAATCTCATGGGCGGGGGGGGTTGTAGAGCAAAACCAACACGACAACATATAACTGTGGTCAACATGAGATAACCTGCAATTAAGTCAGGACTAACAACATAAAAACAAAATGTCAATCTCTGAGGAAACATGGCTTTATCTACATTCCCGTCAAAATACTCATGACGAAACCCAATTCATTCATTCTGTTTTCTTTATTACTCCACTTTTATTCTCCCTTTTCTCTGTTTACAAGAATAAAAGCCTGACAGAATCATCCCCACCACAAGTAAAATAAATCACAGGACTCTCATGCGCATTATTCAAATTCAAAGAACACAGCTAAATTATAAATGGCCCTTTTTCCCCAAATATGCATTTCATTAGCATTTCCTGCCACGCACTCTCCTCTGAATAGAGAGAAAGATAGAAGGATGGAGGGAGGGAGGGAGGGATGGAGAGAGAGAGGGAGAGAGAGAGGGAGAGAGGGAGGGAGGGAGGGAGGGAGGGAGGGAGGGAGGGAGGGGGAGGGAGGGAGGGAGGGAGGGAGGGAGGGAGGGAGAGAGGGAGGGAGAGAGAGAGGGAGGGAGAGAGGGAGGGAGAGAGGGAGGGAGAGAGAGAGGGAGAGAGGGAGGGAGGGAACGAGAACTGGCTTACAGTAAAAGAGGACGTGTCCTCTTTCCAGGCCTAATTTAGGATTCAATTACAATACTCTTTAAAAGCATCGACTTTGCAATTAATTATTTTAAGATTAGCTTGACAGAAATGGGCCTCCCACCATAGCTGCCCGATGCGAAATGGCACGGCTTAGTCTCTCAACATCTCTCTTTCTTTCTCTCTCTCTCTACACCTCTCTCACAATCTCTCTCTCTCTACCTCCCTCTCTCTCTACCTCCCTCTCTCTCTACCTCCCTCTCTCTCTACCTCCCTCTCTCTACATCTCTCTCAGCATCTCTCTCTTCGTCCCTCTCTTCCTCCCTCTCTATCTCCCTCTCTCCCTCTCTATACCTCCCTCTCTGCATCTCTCTCTTCCTCCCTCTCTACACCTCTCGCTCCATCTCCCTCTCTACACCTCTCGCTCCATCTCCCTCTCTACACCTCTCGCTCCATCTCCCTCTCTACACCTCTCGCTCCATCTCCCTCTCTACACCACTCGCTCCATCTCCCTCTCCACACCTCTCTCTACATCCCTCTATGAAACAGAGATAGATAAATCAGTCCTCTACCCTCCCTGTGTCCTTTCTTTTTATGCACGTCGTTGTGTTGTATTCCGTTTCTACCTCTGCTTTCTCTCCTGCTCGCTCTAGTTGGCACGCGATTGATATTGGTCCACAGTGCTGGGCTGCTTTTACTAGTCACAGGGGCCCCGCCGTCAGCCTGGCCCCAGAGAAACGCTGACGGATGGCCCATGCGCTGACACCCCCCACCCGCCTGGCGTAAATAGAAAAACGTCCTCCGCCGCATTGACTTGAGACAAGCACAGCATTTCTCTTTCTCGCGTCTGCCGTCTTTCCTCCCTCCCGTCACCCCCCTCTCTCGCCCGGTCTCTTCCTGTCGCTCGTAAATGAATCAACCCCCCCCACGCCCCGGCATCAACCAGTCCCTATTCTGTTTATTTAAATATTTTAAATTTAAGCAGTCATAGAAAAAGTGTCATAACACGAGAAGAATGAGATGCGGAAGGACCGTTATGCATAATGGTTTACGATGCACACAGGGCCTGACAGGCATGGGGAACAATACTATGTAACTCTGAAACACACAAGATCCGAAACAACACACACACACACACACACATTACAGTGTTCTGTAAATCTGCATCCAGTAATCTGTAAAAAACGATATCATCTGTCAACTCACATAATCCTCCCTGTAGTTCCCTGCTATGACCTGTATATATGACCTGTATATATGACCTGTATATATGACCTGTATATATGACCTGTATATATGACCTGTATATATGACCTGTATATATGACCTGTATATATGACCTGTATATATGACCTGTATATATGACCTGTATATATGACCTGTATATATGACCTGTATATATGACCTGTATATATCACCTGTATATATGACCTGTATATATCACCTGTATATATGACCTGTATATATGACCTGTATATATGACCTGTATATATGACCTGTATATATGACCTGTATATATGACCTGTATATATGACCTGTATATATGACCTGTATATATCACCTGTATATATGACCTGTATATATGACCTGTATATATGACCTGTATATATGACCTGTATATATGACCTGTATATATGACCTGTATATATGACCTGTATATATGACCTGTATATATGACCTGTATATATGACCTGTATATATGACCTGTATATATGACCTGTATATATGACCTGTATATATCACCTGTATATATGACCTGTATATATCACCTGTATATATCACCTGTATATATGACCTGTATATATCACCTGTATATATCACCTGTATATATGACCTGTATATATGACCTGTATATATGACCTGTATATATGACCTGTATATATGACCTGTATATATGACCTGTATATATGACCTGTATATATGACCTGTATATATGACCTGTATATATGACCTGTATATATGACCTGTATATATGACCTGTATATATGACCTGTATATATGACCTGTATATATGACCTGTATATATGACCTGTATATATCACCTGTATATATGACCTGTATATATGACCTGTATATATGACCTGTATATATGACCTGTATATATCACCTGTATATATGACCTGTATATATGACCTGTATATATGACCTGTATATATGACCTGTATATATGACCTGTATATATGACCTGTATATATGACCTGTATATATGACCTGTATATATGACCTGTATATATGACCTGTATATATGACCTGTATATATGACCTGTATATATGACCTGTATATATGACCTGTATATATGACCTGTATATATGACCTGTATATATGACCTGTATATATGACCTGTATATATGACCTGTATATATGACCTGTATATATGACCTGTATATATGACCTGTATATATGACCTGTATATATGACCTGTATATATGACCTGTATATATGACCTGTATATATGACCTGTATATATGACCTGTATATATGACCTGTATATATCACCTGTATATATGACCTGTATATATCACCTGTATATATGACCTGTATATATCACCTGTATATATCACCTGTATATATGACCTGTATTAACAGTGTAATATTGACCCAGGTGGAGTGCCCATTGGAAAGCTCATCCTCACAATACAGTCAGTATATTTCTTTCCTATGTTCACAGACTTATTTTTCTCCAATTCCTCCATGCGGCAGATGATTCGTCTCGGCCTGCATGTGCGAAACGCAGAGGAGAGCAGCTGATTCGACTTCACAAAATAATTATTCCGGTATTTGAGATTTTATTAGGATTTACTGTGTTGGTTAATGTCGGGAGCAGCTGCTAGTATTTCTGGGGTCGGGACAACACGTGATGACATGACATGACAACACGGGTACAACACAGCTATAAACATGTTTAGAACAACACACGATGACATGACATATGACATGACAACACGAGTACAACACAGCTATAAACATGTTCAGAATAACACACGATGACATGACATATGACATGACAACACGGGTACAACACAGCTATAAACATGTTAAGAACAGCACATGATGACATGAAATGACATAACGGGTACAACACAGCTATAAACATGTTAAGAACAACACACGATGACATGACATATGACATGACAACATGGGTACAACACAGCTATAAACATGTTTAGAACAACACACGATGACATGACATATGACATGACAACACGGGTACAACACAGCTATAAACATGTTTAGAACAACACACGATGACATGACATATGACATGACAACACGGGTACAACACAGCTATAAACATGTTTAGAACAACACACGATGACATGACATATGACATGACAGCACGGGTACAACACAGCTATAAACATGTTTAGAACAACACACGATGACATGACATATGACATGACAACACGAGTACAACACAGCTATAAACATGTTAAGAATAACACACAATGACATGACATATGACATGACAACACGAGTACAACAAAGCTATAAACATGTTCAGAATAACACACGATGACATGACATATGACATGACAACACGAGTACAACACAGCTATAAACATGTTCAGAATAACACACGATGACATGACATATGACATGACAACACGAGTACAACACAGCTATAAACATGTTAAGAATAACACACGATGACATGACATATGACATGACAACACGGGTACAACACAGCTATAAACATGTTCAGAACAACACACGATGACATGACATATGACATGACAACACGAGTACAACACAGCTATAAACATGTTAAGAATAACACACGATGACATGACATATGACATGACAACACGGGTACAACACAGCTATAAACATGTTCAGAACAACACACGATGACATGACATATGACATGACAACACGGGTACAACACAGCTATAAACATGTTCAGAATAACACACGATGACATGACATATGACATGACAACACGAGTACAACACAGCTATAAACATGTTTAGAACAACACACGATGACGTGACATATGACATGACAACACGGGTACAACACAGCTATAAACATGTTCAGAACAACACACGATGACATGACATATGACATGACAACACGGGTACAACAAAGCTATAAACATGTTTAGAACAACACACGATGACATGACATATGACATGACAACACGGGCACAACACAGCTATAAACATGTTTAGAATAACACACGATGACATGACATATGACATGACAACACGGGCACAACACAGCTATAAACATGTTTAGAACAACACACGATGACATGACATATGACATGACAACACGGGTACAACACGGCTATAAACATGTTCAGAACTACACAGCAGCCTGGTGCTCTTTAAAGATATGAAGGTCAGTGTTTGCTGAATAAATATCAGAGCAGACCCGGGAGATCCTCTAAAATGGGCACATGAACAAGAACCTGATTGGGAAAGCAAAGAGAGAGAGGGAGAGAGAGAGAGGGAGAGAGAGAGAGAGGGGGGAGAGAGAGGTGTGGAGATAGTAGACTCTGACCCTGGATATCTCCATCATTGTAAATATTGAAAGTGCAGATCAGCATAAAACTCCACAGCCTAATTAACAGACCACGCGGATGTCAGAACGTCCGCTGAAGTGACGGTATTGGCTTGGCATTTCAAACAGTCCGTCATTAACAAGCTCCCATCGTGCCACAGGGCTGTCAGGGGGGGAGGGGTGGCCGGGTCACAGATCGAGAAGAGGTGTTTCCCTTGACCCCCAAAACCTCAGACGTCGTCCCTAAACTCTCCACACACACACACACACACACACACACACACAGACCTGTCGGTGCTGAGTTGGACCGCCAGAGCCCCAGTTCTCCTCGTCCTCCGGCTCCTCACGCCCTCTAAGCGGTTAATTATCTCTAATTGGACTGATTGTCTTTTTTCCCTCCCACCCTATAATGAAACTATTCATCTTTAATGGTATACGAGTGCAGGCAGGCAGCAACAGTCACCCACTAACTAACTACATCGCTGAAGGTCAACACCAAGAACTGGATGGCTGACTGGAGGACAATGAAGACGTGGGTTGACAACACTTAAGGATGGGGAGAGACAGAGAGTGATGAGGGAGGACATAGAGAGAGAAGGGCGGAGTCAGGGTGGAGACAGAGAGTGATGAGGGAGGACATAGAGAGAGAAGGGCGGAGTCAGGATGGAGACAGAGAGAGATGAGGGTGGACATAGAGAGAGAAGGGCGGAGTCAGGATGGAGACAGAGAGAGATGAGGGTGGACATAGAGAGAGAAGGGCGGAGTCAGGATGGAGACAGAGAGAGATGAGGGAGGACATAGAGAGAGAAGGGCGGAGTCAGGATGGAGACAGAGAGAGATGAGGGTGGACATAGAGAGAGAAGGGCGGAGTCAGGATGGAGACAGAGAGAGATGAGGGTGGACATAGAGAGAGAAGGGCGGAGTCAGGATGGAGACAGAGAGAGATGAGGGTGGACATAGAGAGAGAAGGGCGGAGTCAGGATGGAGACAGAGAGAGATGAGGGTGGACATAGAGAGAGAAGGGCGGAGTCAGGATGGAGACAGAGAGTGATGAGGGAGGACATAGAGAGAGAAGGGCGGAGTCAGGGTGGAGACAGAGAGTGATGAGGGAGGACATAGAGAGAGAAGGGCGGAGTCAGGATGGAGACAGAGAGTGATGAGGGAGGACATAGAGAGAGAAGGGCGGAGTCAGGTTGGAGACAGAGACTGATGAGGGAGGACATAGAGCGAGAAGGGCGGAGTCAGGATGGAGACAGAGAGAGTGATGCGAGACAAAGTGATAATGACAAAATGGAAATTAATGGAGACAGAGTGATAATGATGGAGGGAGAGTGATGGAGGGAGAGTGATAAAGACAGAAAAGAGAGTGATGGAGGGAGAGTGATAAAGACAGAAAAGAGAGTGATCGAGACAGAGTGATAATGATGGAGGGAGACAGTGGAAGACAGAAGAAAGACTGTTTTTGAATGTTTACTTTCAGACAGCAGCCTCTCATAAAGCTCCGTTTGCACTTCTGTCAATGTCACTGGATGTTCCAGACAGTTGAAATGTGCGTGTCTGTCTGTTCCCAACACAGTCAAATACAGACTCAATATGTGCTGTAATATACTATAGAAAAATGCCCTTCTTTTACAGCCAACTGCATTTACGACCTCTCCGGGGGACACCACCATCCACCGTTTGACTCAGCCTCCGTTCTGAGCGCAGGGACACGTTGTCAGCCAAACGATAGATTCTTCTAACGTGATCTACAACGAGGACAAACCGGAGCTACAGGTGACATTAGGCTAACCGTCGTATGATGACACAACTATAAGAATGCAGGGTTCATAAAGGAAACAAAGTGACCAGTCACTCTGAATCCTCGCCCTCTTCCTCATCATCGTCATCGTCGTGACATCTTCCCATAAGCGGACTGTCAGCCTGTCATCTGTATAAAAGACTGAGGGGGATCAAACTGCATGTAAAGTAGCTCTAATTGACCAGGGGTGACATTCGGCAGCTAGTTCTGCTAGAGTGAAAGAGAAAAACACGAGAGAAGTTCTGTAGCATTGAGAAGAGGGAGGTTAACAGAGATTAGGGAAGAGTAGGGAAACTTCAGTATCGGAAAGTCTAAATGGGAATTATTTGTCAATACAATTTCTGAATGAAAGAAAGGGGATTTCCAATTTCAACATTTGCTAATATCACCAAAACAATAGTGAACCATGTCAGAGAAGTGTTTGGGACATTGGCAGTGGAACACATACACACACACAGACACACACACACAGACACAGAGACACACACACTAAAGGCTGATCCACGGTTTACATGGGCGGGTGGAGGAGTTTTAGGGAGCACTTTTGGTAATATGATAACCTTGCAGTACCAACTCCTATTCACAAGGAGGCGCTTGCAGAGTTTGGTTCTATTTGTCTCCAATTAATGTGTTGATGAATAAATTGTTTGTCCCTAGCATGATATAGAAAAGCTGGCGGGTTTTAATATCTCCAAGTATATAATATCACATACTTGGAGTTTGATACGCTGAAAAAAAATAGGACATCGTGTTTACACAGGGCAAAATGCAATGTGTACTTGGTTACAGAGTGATCACAACAGCCTGAATGGCATGTTATTAGGTGTCTAAACCAAATAATGTAGTCCTCACAACAATCCCCAGTGAACAAGATATGTAATCCCAGGTTGAAAACCACTAGCCAAGCCTATCGATCAAAAACCTATAAAACCACAACTCATGGCTTCACAAGGAACAACAGAATGCCTTGAACTGTTTTTACAGTACAATGGATTTATTTCAATGGACGAGACCTGCGAGGTAACGCAGGACATTTCTCCGATGGACACTCCCCCGAACACTCCCCCAGACACTCCCGAGGCACTCCCCCAGACATTCCCCAAGGCACTCCCCCAGACACTCCCCCAGACAGTCCCCCAGATACTTCCACAGACACTCCCCCAGACACTTCCACAGACACTCCCCCGGGCACTCCCCCAGACACTCCCCCAGATACTTCCACAGACACTCCCCCAAATACTCCGACAGACACTCCCACAGACACACCCCCACACACTTCTACAGACACACCCACAGACACACCACCAGACTCTCCCCCAGATACTCCCCCAGACACTCCCACAGACACACCCCCAGACACTTCCACAGACACACCACAGACACACCACCAGACACCCCACCAGACACTCCCCCAGACCCTCCCCCAGATACTCCCACAGACACACCCCCAGCCACTCCCACAGACACACCCCCAGACACTCCCCCAGGCACTCCCCGGACGTTACGAGGTCTTAAGACGTTGTCTCGCTCACTGCTCATTTGAGCGGAATGAGCGGTGAAGCAGAACTTCTGGCAACTTGTTTCGCCTTGTGGCGCATCAACAGTAACGTATTGCTATTGCGAATCGAAGACCGCACTAAGTACCGTCTTAATGTAATTTAAATTACATTTTTATTACGCAATTGTTGTGGCCTATTAAATAGGCTCTTGGAGATGTCGAAGTCTCACACCTCTGGGTACTGTGTTCAAAATCGACGTCAACGTTGGGACGCATAGCAGCAATCCATTACCTCTATAGTGGTACACTGTGAATCGCACTCAAGTGAGTGCTGGCCTCTCATCTAGCATTCTCCCCTGGGGCAAATGAGAAGTGGAGAATGTCACGTTGATATAGATATATTTTGTGTATAAATATTGGATAGGATCCGCCGGATCTGAACAAATCTTACTTTGCTCCACTTCCTGTACAAGGACAGAGGGACATGGGGGACGGTCAGAGGAAGAGCAATAAGAAGAGAGATACAGAGGTTGATAGATGTAGAAGGTAGATATGTAGGTAGAGGAGGAATGTAGAGGGGGATATAGGCTATAAGAGGGAGATATAGGACTATAAGAGGGGGATATAGGGCTATAAGAGGGGGATATAGGCTATAAGAAGGAGATATAGGACTATAAGAGGGGGATATAGGGCTATAAGAGGGGGATATAGGCTATAAGAGGGAGATATAGGGCTATAAGAGGGGGATATAGGGCTATAAGAGGGGGATATAGGACTATAAGAGGGGATATAGGACTATAAGAGGGGGATATAGGGCTATAAGAGGGGATATAGGGCTATAAGAGGGAGATATAGGGCTATAAGAGGGGGATATAGGGCTATAAGAGGGGGATATAGGACTATAAGAGGGGGATATAGGACTATAAGAGGGGGATATAGGGCTATAAGAGGGGGATATAGGGCTATAAGAGGGAGATATAGGGCTATAAGAGGGGGATATAGGGCTATAAGAGGGGGATATAGGCTATAAGATGGAGATATAGGGCTATAAGAGGGGGATATAGGGCTATAAGAGGGGGATATAGGGCTATAAGAGGGGGATATAGGCTATAAGAGGGAGATATAGGACTATAAGAGGGGGATATAGGGCTATAAGAGGGGGATATAGGGCTATAAGAGGGGGATATAGGGCTATAAGAGGGGGATATAGGGCTATAAGAGGGGGATATAGGCTATATGAGGGAGATATAGCGCTATAAGAGGGAGATATAGGGCTATAAGAGGGGGATATAGGACTATAAGAGGGGGATATAGGCTATAAGAGGGAGATATAGCGCTATAAGAGGGAGATATAGGGCTATAAGAGGGGGATATAGGACTATAAGAGGGGGATATAGGACTATAAGAGGGGGATATAGGGCTATAAGAGGGGGATATAGGGCTATAAGAGGGAGATATAGCGCTATAAGAGGGAGATATAGGGCTATAAGAGGGGGATATAGGACTATAAGAGGGGGATATAGGCTATAAGAGGGAGATATAGGACTATAAGAGGGGGATATAGTGCTATAAGAGGGGGATATAGTGCTATAAGAGGGAGATATAGGACTATAAGAGGGGGACATAGGGCTATAAGAGGGGGATATAGGGCTATAAGAGGGGGATATAGGACTATAAGAGGGGATATAGGCTATAAGAGGGGGATATAGGGCTATAAGAGGGAGATATAGGACTATAAGAGGGGGACATAGGGCTATAAGAGGGGGATAAAGGGCTATAAGAGGGGGATATAGGACTATAAGAGGGGGATATAGGCTATAAGAGGGAGATATAGGGCTATAAGAGGGGGATATAGGGCTATAAGAGGGGGATATAGGCTATAAGAGGGAGATATAGCGCTATAAGAGGGAGATATAGACTATAAGAGGGGGATATAGGGCTATAAGAGGGGATATAGGCTATAAGAGGGGATATAGGACTATAAGAGGGGATATAGGCTATAAGAGGGGATATAGGACTATAAGAGGGGGATATAGGGCTATAAGAGGGGGATATAGGGCTATAAGAGGGGATATAGTCTATAAGAGGGGGATATAGGACTATAAGAGGGAGATATAGGCTATAAGAGGGGGATATAGGACTATAAGAGGGAGATATAGGACTATAAGAGGGAGAAATAGGGCTATAAGAGGGGGATATAGGGCTATAAGAGGGGGATATAGGGCTATAAGAGGGGGATATAGGGCTATAAGAGGGGGATATAGGGCTATAAGAGGGGGATATAGTCTATAAGAGGGGGATATAGGGCTATAAGAGGGGGATATAGGGCTATAAGAGGGGGATATAGGACTATAAGAGGGGATATAGGCTATAAGAGGGGGATATAGGACTATAAGAGGGGGATATAGGGCTATAAGAGGGGGATATAGGACTATAAGAGGGGGATATAGGGCTATAAGAGGGGGATATAGGACTATAAGAGGGGGATATAGGACTATAAGAGGGGGACATAGGCTATAAGAGGGGGATATAGGACTATAAGAGGGGGATATAGGGCTATAAGAGGGAGATATAGGACTATAAGAGGGAGATATAGGGCTATAAGAGGGGGATATAGGGCTATAAGAGGGGGATATAGGCTATAAGAGGGAGATATAGGCTATAAGAGGGGGATATAGGACTATAAGAGGGGGATGTAGGGCTATAAGAGGGAGATATAGGCTATAAGAGGGAGATATAGGCTATAAGAGGGGGATATAGGGCTATAAGAGGGGGATATAGGGCTATAAGAGGGAGATATAGCGCTATAAGAGGGAGATATAGGACTATAAGAGGGGGATATAGTGCTATAAGAGGGGGATATAGGGCTATAAGATGGAGATATAGGCTATAAGAGGGGGATATAGGACTATAAGAGGGGGATATAGGGCTATAAGAGGGGGATATAGGGCTATAAGAGGGGGATATAGGGCTATAAGAGGGGGATATAGGACTATAAGAGGGGGATATAGGGCTATAAGAGGGGGATATAGGGCTATAAGAGGGGGGGATATAGGCTATAAGAGGGGATATAGGACTATAAGAGGGGGATATAGGGCTATAAGAGGGGGATATAGGGCTATAAGAGGGAGATATAGGGCTATAAGAGGGGGATATAGGACTATAAGAGGGGGATATAGGACTATAAGAGGGGGATATAGGGCTATAAGAGGGGGATATAGGACTATAAGAGGGGGATATAGGGCTATAAGAGGGAGATATAGGGCTATAAGAGGGGGATATAGGACTATAAGAGGGGGATATAGGGCTATAAGAGGGGGATATAGGACTATAAGAGGGGGATATAGGGCTATAAGAGGGGGATATAGGACTATAAGAGGGGGATATAGGCTATAAGAGGGGGATATAGGGCTATAAGAGGGGGATATAGGACTATAAGAGGGGGATATAGGGCTATAAGAGGGGGATATAGGACTATAAGAGAGGGGGGCTATATAGGACTATAAGAGGGGGATAAAGGACTATAAGAGGGAGATATAGGGCTATAAGAGGGAGATATAGGACTATAAGAGGGGGATAAAGGACTATAAGAGGGAGATATAGGGCTATAAGAGGGGGATATAGGGCTATAAGAGGGGGATATAGGCTATATGAGGGAGATATAGGGCTATAAGAGGGGGATATAGGACTATAAGAGGGGGATATAGGGCTATAAGAGGGGGATATAGGGCTATAAGAGGGGGATATAGGACTATAAGAGGGAGATATAGGGCTATAAGAGGGAGATATAGGGCTATAAGAGGGAGATATAGGGCTATAAGAGGGAGATATAGGGCTATAAGAGGGAGATATAGGGCTATAAGAGGGGGATATAGGGCTATAAGAGGGAGATATAGGACTATAAGAGGGGGATATAGGGCTATAAGAGGGGGATATAGGACTATAAGAGGGGGATATAGGGCTATAAGAGGGAGATATAGGACTATAAGAGGGGGATAAAGGACTATAAGAGGGAGATATAGGGCTATAAGAGGGAGATATAGGACTATAAGAGGGGGATAAAGAACTATAAGAGGGAGATATAGGGCTATAAGAGGGGGATATAGGGCTATAAGAGGGAGATATAGGGCTATAAGAGGGGGATATAGGGCTATAAGAGGGGGATATAGGGCTATAAGAGGGGGATATAGGGCTATAAGATGGAGATATAGGGCTATAAGAGGGAGATATAGGGCTATACGAGGGGGATATAGGGCTATGGAGGTGGAGGGGATGTAGAGGTGGAGGGAGCACCACTAGGGTATAGCCCCTCATTTTGACTCTGCGTTTAACCTTCCATTGGAGGACACACAGGCATTGAATACACACAGGGAATCAGAAATAGAAAAACAGGGGGAGACGGGAGGACTGGAACAACAACAAGGAACAGAGAATGAAAAAAATGAAAAGTAAAGAGAGCGAGAACAAGGAGAGAGATATCTTTTTTACTTAAAGGGAGAGTGTTGTGTGCATGCGTGTGCGTGTGTGTGTGCGCGCGCGTGTACGTGTGTATGCTGCACATGGCTAATTTGCATGTGTGAAGGTCAGGGGGATTTGTGGGAGGTGAGGGGCTCCTCCAAAGGGCCTGTTTGGCTCCTCGCCCAGCCACCCCCCTCCCAGCCACCCACCCAGAACCCTGACCGACCCTCACCGCCTGCCTGCCCCTCACACACACACACACACCCGGTACTCCCTCCTCTGGAGGAGAATACGATAGCTCCCAGGTAACAGAGGGAAAGGGGAAGAGCACAGGCGTGTTGAAATCACCCCACCAACCACCGTTTTCCTGAACAAATATCGAAGTATTTTCAGCCGTTTCCTTTCACATTAAGAGGCTGGGACACATTTCCACACAGTTCACAACTCCCTGCCTGTCTGTCTCTCTCAGTCTCTGCAGTCAGCCCCACACCTCAGTGGCCTGTGAGTTCAAATGCCGCTGCCACTATTTCGATCCTTCTCCAATTAACTGACGTACAGAGACAGACGTTATCTTTTTGCTCAGACTGACATGCACAGACAGAGCATGTGTTCAGGCTGCCTGAAACCAAAGTGCATCCGAAACTCTAAACAAAGAAAACACAAAATAATACACATATTGATTCGTTTAAAACTTGTTTTCCTATAAATAAAAACGAAGATTTGACTGTTCCGAGTGAATCACGTGCCTGAACTGCAATTATTTTATTAGCAGACTAATTATACGTCCAGTCGATAATTCAACTGATACATTATACAAGGGGGGGGCTGATTTAATTGGCATTTGAAGAAAACCGTGGGCAGTCCCAGGATAACCTAGTTGCCAATTACGCTCCCGAGCATTTGTGTTTCATCCTGCAAGATGAAAACGCTGGCAGTCTGTCAGCTGCTTATCGGGAGCAACAGAGCAAATGAACATTTCACCATGTTGTTCCTAATCAGCATTAGGGCGAGCTTCGGCAGTAGGCGGAGCTAAAGCGTTAGGCGGAGCTACAGCGTTAGGCGGAGCTACAGCGTTAGGCGGAGCTACAGCGTTAGGCGGAGCTACACTGGGCTAGGAGAGCCGCGGATGTAAACAAACCAACATCAACAGAGCGTGGATGGAGAGCAGGGGAAGCAGCTAATGCTAGAGCTAACGCTAGAGCTAACGCTAGAGCTAACGCTAGAGCTAACGCTAGAGCTAACGCTAGAGCTAACGCTAGAGCTAATACTGTTCTGGAAATGTACAGCTGACAAGGCTTCTTCTGTCAGCTTTCCATTGTCACACACACACTCAGACTAAAATAAGAACATGTGCACACAAACCTGGACATACAAGGAATAATATGAACACAAAGCCAGACATAAAATAAATAATATGAACACAAAGCCAGACATACAAGGAATAATATGAACACAAAACCAGACATACAAGGAATAAATGAAGGCAAAGCCAGACATATATGTCTGGCTTTGTCTTCATTTATTCCTTGTATGTCTGGTTTTATATATAAGGAATATTATGAACACAAACCCGGATATACAAGGAATAATATGAACACAAAGCCAGACATACAAGGAATAATATAAACACAAAGCCAGACATACAAGGAATAATATGAACACAAAGCCAGACATATGTGGAATAATATGAACACAAAGCCAGACATACAAGGAATAATATAAACATAAAGCCAGCCATATGTGGAATAATATGAACACAAAGCCAGACATATGTGGAATAATATGAACACAAAGCCAGACATACAAGGAATAATATAAACATAAAGCCAGACATATGTGGAATAATATGAACACAACGCCAGACATACAAGGAATAATATAAACACAAAGCCAGACATACAAGGAATAATATAAACATAAAGCCAGACATACAAGAAACAATATATAAAGCTAGACATATGTGGAACAATATGAACATAAAGCCAGACATACAATGGCATATAATTATCCATGTAGGACAATACCATATAAAGACTACACCAATATATGCAAATAAGTGTGTGTGTGTGTGTGTGTGCGTGCGCGACGACCTCACAGTCTTTTGGTCGCTGGCCAGAAAAGAGAAGGAAACAGGCTTGTAAATGAGGACAGTGGTTTCCCCTCACACAGCGTGTTTCTGAAGAGAGGCGATGGGAGGACATCAAGTGGAAAGGGGGAGCTTCTCTCAACAGGTGATTGAACCATGTTTAATCACCCTCACACAAACACACACCTAGAGCTATGCAGATAAACCAACAACGATTCCACCCTACTGTTAGGTTACCGCAGGCATCATGCTGATATAGTTTAATAGACAGGGTGAAGTTTAAAATATGTTTATAAGGTAATATGGGTACTTGTTACAATGGTACATGGTACAATTGATATCTGAAACAATGTAAACAGTGGCAGTAGTTTGAAGGCACTATTAAATGGCAAACCGCTGAGTGGCACAGCATCACTGTCTCACATGTACAGCTGCGTCATTGTGGCCTTGAGTTCATATCCTGGTCATGGCATAGTTCAGTGCCCCAGGGCCCCGTGAACATCACTGTAAATTGGCTCAGCTGTTGTCGATACCGGATGCCCAGCCTCAGTGCACGTTTCCAACACCTTGTTATAAATTTCACCGCGCACGTCGACTAGCGAAGGTGTACTCCGTCAAGCCCGTAGGTGCTTGAAACGACTTCCTGGTCGAGTCAGGATTTCTATAACGAGCAGGACTGCTTAGTGTAATATCCATGAGCGGCCACGTCTCCATCTTTGACTTGCCAGATCTGACGCACGGCCATAGGCAAAGATTTGACATCAAAATCAAAAATACGGTTTCTATCAATTTTGTCCAGCTCACTCACACACATAGTTTGAGGTTCATGGACCCAGATCATCGGCTAGTTTGGAGGATCCATAATAGAATGGGCCGGACACAGTCTCTGTTGGCATCCTGTCTGAGGTGCCACTCACAGGTGATGACAAACACTATTTTTCACAGATACATTGAACATAAATATATTCATCGGTTTCAATTGCATGGGATCTGATACGGTAGGTATCAGATTCTATATACGGTAGGTATCAGATTCTATACGGTAGGTATCAGATTATATACGGTAGGTATCAGATTATATACGGTAGGTATCAGATTATATACGGTAGTTATCAGATTATATACGGTAGTTATCAGATTATATACGGTAGGTATCAGATTCTATATACAGTAGGTATCAGATTCTATATACAGTAGGTATCAGATTATATACGGTAGGTATCAGATTCTATACGGTAGGTATCAGATTATATATACGGTAGGTATCAGATTATATACGGTAGGTATCAGATTATATACGGTAGGTATCAGATTATATACGGTAGGTATCAGATTATATATACGGTAGGTATCAGATTATATACGGTAGATATCAGATTATATACGGTAGGTATCAGATTCTATATACAGTAGGTATCAGATTATATACGGTAGGTATCAGATTCTATACGGTAGGTATCAGATTCTATATACAGTAGGTATCAGATTCTATACGGTAGGTATCAGATTCTATATACAGTAGGTATCAGATTCTATATGGTAGGTATCAGATTCTATATACAGTAGGTATCAGATTCTATATACAGTAGGTATCAGATTCTATACGGTAGGTATCAGATTCTATACGGTAGGTATCAGATTCTATACGGTAGGTATCAGATTCTATGCGGTAGTTATCAGATTCTATATACGGTAGGTATCAGATTCTATACGGTAGGTATCAGATTATATACGGTAGGTATCAGATTATATACGGTAGGTATCAGATTATATACGGTAGGTATCAGATTCTATATACGGTAGGTATCAGATTATATATACGGTAGGTATCAGATTCTATATACGGTAGGTATCAGATTATATACGGTAGGTATCAGATTCTATATACAGTAGGTATCAGATTCTATACGGTAGGTATCAGATTCTATACGGTAGGTATCAGATTCTATACGGTAGGTATCAGATTCTATACGGTAGTTATCAGATTCTATATACGGTAGGTATCAGATTCTATACGGTAGGTATCAGATTATATACGGTAGGTATCAGATTCTATATACGGTAGGTATCAGATTATATACGGTAGGTATCAGATTCTATATACGGTAGGTATCAGATTATATATACGGTAGGTATCAGATTCTATATACGGTAGGTATCAGATTATATACGGTAGGTATCAGAATCTATATACAGTAGGTATCAGATTCTATATACGGTAGGTATCAGATTCTATATACGATAGGTATCAGATTCTATACGGTAGGTATCAGATTCTATATACGGTAGGTATCAGATTATACACGGTAGGTTTCAGATTCTATACAGTAGGTATCAGATTCTATATACGGTAGGTATCAGATTATACACGGTAGGTTTCAGATTCTATATACGGTAGGTATCAGATTCTATATACGATAGGTATCAGATTCTATACGGTAGGTATCAGATTCTATACGTTAGGTATCAGAATCTATATGGTAGGTATCAGATTCTATACGGTAGGTATCAGATTCTATACAGTAGGTATCAGATTCTATAATTACCCTTCAATGATTACCTATTGTTTTAGCAGCACTTCATTATATTTGAAAGGCACTAAAAATTGTTAGAAATATCGTTAATCTGTAATCAAGTATAATATTTTGCTTTGAATTATTTTCTGGTACATGTTTTATGTGAGATAAAAATGTTGTAGTAATTATATTATACAGCATTGTCGGCCAATCCTGGAAAATTCTGACTACTATTTCATAATTACCACAAATTTAACATAGAATATTAATACATCAATGTTTCATTGTTGTTACAATGTTACATTGATGTTACAAGTAATGTCAAGTTTTACATTCCATCCAGCGTTCCTTGCATTGTGTGTTAAAGGAAAATATGTATAATATATATATTCGGAACAAAATGATGGGGTCATGTAACAGGAAGCACCTCCACTTTCCCCCGAGGGTCAAACCAATGAGTTGTACTCGGTGGGAAAAGAAATACATCCACGATTCCACAACTCAAATGCGTACACTGTTTACAACTGTCCTTGTGTCTATCGCCTAGACTGGGAGATTACTTTATAGTGGTGGTTTCTAATGGTATGAGCCTTTCAATTGGCTCTGGCGTGAGAGTTCTGCTATTGGTTCAGCACTATTTAAATGAGCCGCGCACCAGACGGGGCGGAGACACCGAGAGCCAATCAGATTGGATGTCAACTCAGGGGGGGCGGTCTGAAGAGCATTACAGCCACTTTACCTCCACAGTTCAAATGTCAAAGGCGGAGGAGATATTCTTACTGTCCCACAGCGCAGGACAAACGGAGGACGGCAGAACACGGATTTTTACGGATATATAACAGCGTTTATATTCGCTACGCATCGAGAGATGTGCGGATATACAGTTAATTAAACTCAGTGTTCTCATTTCAAGAGTCCATAAAGAGATATTATTAAATATGTATACCTATTAATTGCCTCGTACAAATAAAGCAATGCAATATAAAAACGGTGAGGGGACATAATGACCGCACAAGAAGATAATGCGTTTAGTCTATTTTAAACAAATACATGCTCGCCTCGTAACACGATTTTACGGTGTTTTATTTACACAAAATAATATAGTTCTCAGTAATTTTAGGCTGCATTGACCAATAGATTCGTTGTACTAATGATCCGCTTGTATAAAATTATGCAAATTCGTGACTAACAGCCAAATGTTTGTTTTTTTTCAAACAAGAGTCACCTTGAATATATCTGATACATAGTAGTTTGCCATCTTCAATAATGTTACCTTCCTATTAGAGGTGCAATAGGAGGGACAAGTCATTACTGTGTACAAATAAATTAAGTGCATTTTTACCAGTGCCACCTATATAAGCCTCTGTGGCTCACAGGGTCTCAAGTTTACTGAATGAGTGGGTTTGGCATTTACCTGTGCTCTGCTGATACCTTGCCCTCCGTTTCCGGGACTCATGGACTGAGGGTTCCTCTGATGCCCGGACCACCCGTGGCTTGTGGAGCCATACTGAGAAGCCATGTCTTTTCCCTGCAGGCCGATGCCAGGCTGCTGTGCGGGCGGCATGTTATAGTCCTGGTAGCCACTGCCATAACCTCGCATCATAGGACTCGGAGACGTCAGCAGTTGGTTTAGAGTCGGTGTTGCCCCGGAGGGATGCTGAGCATGTCCCGGGAATCTCTGAAAGCCCCCGACACCTCCACCAGGCCCGGAGGCACCAGCTCTCATGGCAGCCTTGGCATTACCGGCTGTGGTGCTGCCGCCCGAGCCCATCATCATGTTATTACCCTGTCTGGACGGTGCCACCATGCCGTAGCCCGGCCGGTAACCAGGGTAGTGGTTGTACTGGTTGTTGTGGTACCCATCGTGGGTGCTGTGCCCCGGGTCCGTGTTGTTGGGTCCCGAGGAGTGCATCATTCCCATCCCCATCCCGGTGCTCTGTGGTCCGCCATGTTGATCGAAGCCGGGCCCCACTCTGGAAGTGCCATAACAGTTATTAAACTCTGACATGGCCCTGGTTCCGCTATGTGGCTGACTGCTGACGTCGTTCCCGTGTTCGTACCCGGGGCCAGTCCGCTCCCCTGGTTTACAGGTATGATCCAGCTCACCTTTAATCAGCATCTGCTGCTCCGCCCGGCTCCCCGGGACGCCCTCCTTCCCTCCGGGTTGCTGGTGTTCGGTGTCCACCCTCGTCGCTCGGCTCTTGTTGCTGTTGTTGTTGTTGTTGATGATGATGTTGTTACTTTGTATCTGGCGCTGGTGCTGATGCTGAGGGAACGTCAGTTTGTGGTTCGCCATCGGACCCGTCTCGACTCCCCCCGAAGAGGTCGTCGAATTTCCACCCTCCTCGCCCTCCTCATCCTCCTCCCGGGTGTCCGAATTGTCACTCGGCGAAGTTGAATGGACCATGATGTCGAGCTCGGTCCGGTGATGATGCTCCGCGTTAGTTATAGTCCCATCTCCAGCTCCAAGCATCGCTCCAGATCTCGAACTAGTTCCACCTCCTGCTGCCGATTTCCCTGAATGTATCTCCTGAACCAAACTACCAGATGATTTCTTGTTCTTATTGTTAGTTGCCGTCGGTGCCGATGCCACTTGCGCAGCCATTGTCACTTTAACATTTTACAGGCAGGAGAACTGACCCACGCGCAAAAAGACATAGACATATAGGGAAAAAACCCAAGTATAGGGGAAAAAACTGTAGAAAACACGCAGCTGTCGTTGCGCCGTAAAGCTCTGCGGTAATATTGGTCCCTGACAGCTGCAGTTGTTGCGCCGTCAGTTCGGCTTCATGCTGCTGGAAGTTTGTCGAGCAGGTTTAAATGAAACTTTTTTTGCTCTCCTACCCGGATATGGGTACATGCATGTCTCCCGGAGCCCTCCTGGCCCAGCATGGCATGAGACTGACGGAGCTCCACCAGCTATTATCCGACTCCCTGCTCCAGCGCGCGCCTCACACGCAAAACATGGACCGGATTGTGCAAAGAAAATCAAGGGAATCATAATCAGAAAAGTGTTTAATCGCCATGAATGTGTGAACAGACAAGGAATTGAATTTGGCAGAAAGGTGCTTACATACAACATTAGAATAGAACTATATAAATTATACTAAGGGGGTGAGGGGGCATTGGGATAGTAATATAGAACTCGCTGTATGACTATTTTCTTTGGGGGGGGGGGACAAATGCGGAATTATATGAGGGCTTTTCAATTATAGCCATCATAGTCAATTATTACCATGCTTTTTTGTTTCCAGGTGTCTGATATATTATTTGTTACTCAGGCAGCCAAATCCATCGATATGTCTTTTCACATCAAACCCTTCTAAGTTGAACGTTTTCATAAATTATCTGAAAAGCCCAGTATCGGGGTGATTGTGTAAACCCGGTACAGGTGTCTTAGGTCCGAATCAGTACATCCGTAAACTAAGAGATGCTCTCCAGAATAGAAATAGAAACAGCGCAAAACGTGACATTGGTTTTGGATACAAACATGCTGTGCGTGGTGATATAGACAAATATATTACACGTATTGTTATTATTGCATGCTTGAACGCAGCCCACTCTTTTTAATTCATTCGAGGAGTCCAGATCTGGGTTTGAATGTTGCCGGATCTCTGCTCTACCGCGGCTCAGTCCAGTCTCTTCTGCAGGTCTGAAAGGCAGACAGAGCCATGTTAACATCAAAATAAGTATGCAATCACACTGCCCTGATCGAGATGTCAGACCATACACTTCACACGATCCCATGATTGATAATCACATCACTTTTTTATCCTTAATAGCTAGACTAGGCCTGACATGCAGTATCAGTGACGTCATAGCTCTTGCCTTAAGTTACGTTTTTTTACAATGTTCTTTCTATACATCTATAAATTTATATGTATATATATATATATATTTAGTCACCGTAGTGCCTAATATCTAACAATCTGCTCATGCATTCTTTCCTTAACTCACAACTCCAAATGGGCCTTAATGTGCACAAGCGTTTGATATGACAAAACTCACATGGACTTACTTTGATCGAATGAAAGCCGCGTGTATAGATGGATCAAATAGAGACTATAGTGAACACGGCCCATTACACAAGCATGATGGTGATGACTGGAATGATGGCAACGACAATGGCACCCAATTGAGACACACATTTGTAGGCCTACTGTACATTAGGCCTCGTGTCATAGCAAGCTTTTGAGCTTCATTATAATCCGGCGTTTCTGATGGAACAGAATCCTTTGGCTCACCTGCAGTCACCATCAACAGAAGCCACATAGAAAGACCCCTGGTGGAATTATTGTGCAATCACAACAAGACCAGACATGCTGAGTAACATCAAAGAGCATCTGATGTTATGACACCATATATAGAATTCGAGAAACCGTTTAGGACGTGGTGGAATGAATGATGCACGGACAGGCTAAGCACATGTGTGTGTCTGTCTGTGCACACATGTGTGTGTGTGTGTGTGTGTCTGTGTGTGCGGACATGTGTGTGTCTGTGTGTGCGGACGTGTGTGTTTGTGTCTGTGTGTGCGCACATGTGTGTGTGTGTGTGTGTGTCTGTGTGTGCAGACATGTGTGTGTCTACGCACATGTGTGTGTGTCTGTGTGGGCGCACATGTGTGTGTCTGTGTGTGCGGACATGTGTGTGTGTGTGTCGGTGTGTCGATTGGTAAATACATTTTCCACGAGAATCGTCAGGATGTAAACGCTGTCACGGCATATGATGTCATGTATCGTTGATTATGATGGAACATTTTTTGTAACCTCACATAAACACACTAGAAGGCGGAGTCCAAACCCCAACACATTTTACCTGCAGCTAGCAGCACGTGTTCATCGCGTTTGGCCGCTAGCGCCGTCTTTGAATGCGATTGAGATCACTGTAGGGGAAAAACACACAGTGGATAATGGCGAAATCTGCGATTACAGAATACAACATTGATTTTGGAAATTAAAGTGTCGGTTCGGGTGTGTCACGGGAGCTTCGCAACCAAAACGTTCCACTCCTCTCATTAAAAAAGCAGACCGCTCGCGCATTAATCCGCCGACACATTGATCTGTTTGAATGGGAAGAGGAACAATGGCTCAGCGCATTTGCATTTATGTTTAATTTATAACCTTCCGGCCTACTGATGTAGCAAGATTGAAGCAATAATCTCACCCAGATAAAAAGTACTGGATGGGGCCAAAGTAATAGAGACCCTGGATTGAATGTATTTCTCGACGTCTGTGTATATTGGACGCGCACTAGTCACTAACGATGGAGCACTGCCACTTGGGATAACGCTGTAATTGCATTTACGCTCCAGATTAAAGGAAAACCACCCAGAAGAATGGAGGACTTGGATTTGTCGGTTGGCACTCACGGTCCGACCGAGATTTTACCAAACCACTTTGAATTTGAGAGGTACGCCAAGCAGACAGAATGAGAACCCGGGAAGCAAGACTGTACATAAGTGTTGCGATAATGGACAAACAAATCCATTTGGAGCAGAATCTTTTCACCTGAAACAGAAATCTGTTCATTCAATCACTACTATAAGGCATCTCTAATATAACGTATTATCTAAGGTGACATCCACCTGACAAATCTCTAAACACAGCAAAAGAATTTTGGCAAATACGCCCACTTATTTCTAAGTATTTACAATTGCGGAAGATGGAAAAGTGTACAATACTGGGAACCGGAGCCTCCCAATATAGAATAGTTCACCTGTACAATACTGGGAACAGGAGCCTCCCAATATAGAGTAGTTCACCTGTACAATACTGGGAACAGGAGCCTCCCAATATAGAATAGTTCACCTGTACAATACCGGGAACAGGAGCCTCCCAATATAGAGTAGTTCACCTGTACAATACTGGGAACAGGACCCTCCCAATATAGAATAGTTCACCTGTACAATACTGGGAACAGGAGCCTCCCAATATAGAATAGTTCACCTGTACAATACCGGGAACCGGAGCCTCCCAATATAGAGTAGTTCACCTGTACAATACTGGGAACAGGAGCCTCCCAATATAGAATAGTTCACCTGTACAATACTGGAAACAGGAGCCTCCCAATATAGAGTAGTTCCCTCCTGGGAACAGGAGCCTCCCAATATAGAGTAGTTCACCTGTACAATACCGGGAACAGGAGCCTCCCAATATAGAGTAGTTCACCTGTACAATACCGGGAACAGGAGCCTCCCAATATAGAGTAGTTCACCTGTACAATACCGGGAACAGGAGCCTCCCAATATAGAGTAGTTCACCTGTACAATACCGGGAACAGGAGCCTCCCAATATAGAATAGATCACCTGTACAATACTGGGAACAGGAGCCTCCCAATATAGAATAGTTCACCTGTACAATACTGGGAACAGGAGCCTCCCAATATAGAGTAGTTCACCTGTACAATACTAGGAACAGGAGCCTCCCAATATAGAATAGTTCACCTGTACAATACTGGTAACAGGAGTCTCCCAATATAGAGTAGTTCACCTGTACAATACTGGGAACAGGAGCCTCCCAATATAGAGTAGTTCACCTGTACAATACTGGGAACAGGAGCCTCCCTATATAGAATAGTCCTGTTCACCTGTACAATACCGGGAACAGGAGCCTCCCAATATAGAGTAGTTCACCTGTACAATACCGGGAACAGGAGCCTCCCAATAAAGAATAGTTCACCTGTACAATACCGGGAACAGGAGCCTCCCAATATAGAATAGTTCACCTGTACAATACTGGGAACAGGAGCCTCCCAATATAGAATAGTTCACCTGCAATACTGGGAACAGGAGCCTCCCAATATAGAATAGTTCACCTGTACAATACTGGGGAGCCTCCCAATATAGAATAGTTCACCTGGGGAACAGCCTCCAATATAGAATAGTTCACCTGTACAATACTGGGAACAGGAGCCTCCAGCTGCTATCTAGACGTTCCTCAAAAGGGAGACATCTTCTAGTGGTTTCTGATAGACCCAAGGTCTGGTCTTCCACACACAGATGGAGACTAGGAGCTTTGCTCAGCCCACATCCTGTTCATTACAATGTGCCTGGATACAGAGAAGGGAAATGTATTGACCAGGGAAGACATAGTTATTGTCATTCATAGTGTGTTAGATTAACTGAATAATGGGAAAATACTTGTTAAGTAGAAAAATACATTTTCCACAACATCCTACCAAATTTGGACAAGTACTTTCACATACATTTCCTATGCTCTTGGTTTTTTTTAACAGGTTTGCCCAAACCCAAATGTGGATGGCATTCTCTGTGTAACTTACTCTCAATGTTCAGTTCCACCCATTGTAAACCTGATTAATTTGTATGGGATCTCTTCAGGCAACAAAATCCATTGGAATTAAAGGAGCACGCGGCATTGAGTAGTTCTCAGCAAACTAGACCTAATAACCTTCACCAATTGTCGAGGAAACACATATGAGCCAAATTTCCACAAATGTCGCACCAAATGTGGAAGTTCTATGTCCATCATGTGAACTTTATTGCTCCCAGTGGCTAAATTGTTCTCAGTGAGATGTACCTCTTCTCTGACTTTGACTCATATGAAGTAAGGAATGAGAACTTGCTAATGTGGCCAACTCAATAGTGGCACCTTGTGGCTGATGTGAAATTGCTTCATAATTGTAAACAAACCTGCCAAGTTGAATTATATTATTATTTGTTGGGTAATGTGTTTAAAATCAAACCCTCCACATTTTTGTTGGTCAACAGCGAACATGTTTTTTCACATACATATTTTAAATAAATAAAATATGTATGTGAATAGATGCTTTTAAAAAAAAACACACTGAAACTCCACACGCACACGCACGCACGCACACACGCACGCACGCACGCACGCACGCACGCACGCACGCACGCACGCACACACACACACACACACACACACACACACACACACACACACACACACACACACACACACACACACACACACACACACACACACACACACACACACACACACACACTATTGACTTGCAACCAGAATCACCATAAATACTAACATACATTGTACTTCTCCTTGTTCAAGTCCATGCGGCATCTTCTGCCTCAACACGTTTGCCAAATATCACAACTGCAGATATTTTACTGCTTGATGGGATTTTTTTTAATTCTTTTGAAATTCTTATAGTCAGCCTTTTTGAACTGGACCTATATATATTTTTTATATAGATATATTTTCTCATTATGAGTATTGGCATGTTGCTGAATATGAGACATTTAAATGGGCATTTTTTTTTACATTTGAAGCATTTGGGGTCACCTAAAAATGTCCTTGTTTTCTGAAAAATTATATTTTTGGTCTATAAAAATAACATCAAATGGATCAGAAACGGCTGATCTTTTATGGAATATCTTTGTAGGTGTACAAAGAAATAAAGGTATGACATGAAATGAAGAAATTAATAGAAATTCGACATCATTCTCTTCACAGAACAGTGCAAACTGGCTCAAACCAGAATACCCACGGGAGCGGGAGGTCCCGGTGCAGAACTGAGCAAGAGGACAAATACTGTAGTTGGAGAAATAGTCAACTCACACGTCCTCAACGGGCTGATAAAGAAGAAAAAACAATTAAGATGGACGTCAGAACTGTTTCATCCACTGGATGCATGAAGATTGGATAATAATTGTCATCATACAGTGTTGGTGTGGTTGGTTGTTGTCGTGTGCTTTTATTTATGTAAACAAAACGGGAAAAAGAGGCCTTTACTTCTTGATCTATCTGCCCTTTCTTAATAAAAATAGTTAAAAGAGAAGTTCGATTTTTCCTCACAGGAAATGTGATGGAAGTTCAG
This sequence comes from Dallia pectoralis, assembly GCA_029465975.1. NCBI lineage: Eukaryota > Metazoa > Chordata > Actinopteri > Esociformes > Umbridae > Dallia > Dallia pectoralis. The sequence continues at coordinate 5,657,336 of CM055757.1, read as the reverse complement.
AAGAAAGAGATAGGAGGGAGAGAGAGAGAGAGAGCGCTCTTGTCCATGCAGAGACGTGATGAAGCCCGCAGCCCCTCTCCCTGATGGCTGTCACTGGTCCTCTCCTTCACAGAGAGCTCCTTCGCGGAGCACCGTGTGAAGTGTCCCCCGAGAGACACTCACTCAAAGACCGCACTTACAAGATCCACACCGAGCTGAGACCACTTTTAACTGCCTGGGAAGAATAGCTTCTTCCAGCGCCTTTGATGTCAAAATGTAACAGGAAGAGCTTGCCAGGAGTCATTGCAAGGGTGTAGTATAGACGATACTATTATTTAGGCTCACTTATTATATATCTGATACTTCGAAATGAAGAGTAGGCATGGTTGCCTGACAGGGTTTAAAAACACAGCATAAAGGTGATAGTCTTTCCTTAAGAAGCTTCTTAAGGACCCGTCAAGCCGCAAATTATTCATGGGTCACAGAGTGACAAGTACTTTAGGTGAAAATCTGTCCAGACGGCGTGTCAGGGACCCAGTTGCAGAGAGAGGACCCATACCATGGAGTTATTCGCAGAGACTAACAGGGGCATTTGGAACAAGTCGGAATGAAGCCAATTAGGGTTTGTGTTTTGTTTGTTGTTCAGGAACCATGATTAAAGGGAAATCTCACCAGTTTGTGTCTGCAGACACGGCTCTGATGGACATAGAGGAGAACGCACGCTGACGATTCATCTTAGATCGGCCGTACGTTGGGGACACAACCCAAATGAAAGAATAATCTAAAGAAAACATTTCTCAGATGTATTACTTAGGACCACAATTTGGCCGGGTGAGATTCCCAGACCTATTGTGGTGTGTGGCCAAACCCCGCACAGGTGGGCACAGATCGACGAGATCTCGACGGCATAACCCGATAACAAACAGCTGTTTTGATCTTATTTAATATTTATGAAGAACTTCCCTGATACGCTCTGGATTGCTCAGCTTTGACGGCGTTACACGATGATGTCTAAGAGGCGTTATACGGTCAAGATCAAACACCCGGCACACTGTCGAATACAGAATTTTTTCTCCGTAGCCAGGGGAGCAAGGAAGTCTTCTCAGCAAGCCCGCATCCAACGCGGTGTAATTGGAATGCTAGCTCCACTGGCTCAGGGAGCAGTTAACGATATTTGTATTTGTGTTGCTGTCAGAGAAATGAGAGAGAGAGAGAGAGAGAGAGAGAGCACGGAGAGACGACGCGGCCCCTGTGTGAGACCTGCCGCACAACCCGGACGTCTCTCTCGCCGTGTGCACAGTGGAAATTCCACGGTCTGTCTGTCTCACCGGAGCCCCACAGATTTCATCGGCAACAGCCGGGCACACGGTGCAGTCTCCGTCGGGTAACGGCATCAGACGCGAGCGACTATCTCTCCATAAAAGTCAAGTGTGCTCCACGTTGTTTGACGAAAGTGGGCTGCTTTTGGGGGCCTTTTGTTTGCCTAATGGAGGCAAGGCGACACGGATACTGTAATTACGACAGATGCGATTGGTCTGATAATATTGAGAGCAAAGTGGGTAATTTGAGGCTGTTGTGTTAAATGGAGGGAGTGAGGGGTGAAGGGGAGAGGGGGGGGGTTGCTTTCTTGTGTCATCGCCTATATTCCGTCACTCTAATCATTCACTAGAGCTGCAGACGCCAGAGCCAAGTGCTAAGACACAGTCTTCACAGTATTATAGAGAGCCAAGAGCCTAAGACACAGCCTTCACAGTAGAATAGAGAGCCAAGTGCTAAGACACAGCCTTCACAGTAGAACTGAGAGCCAAGAGCCTAAGACACAGCCTTCACAGTAGAATAGAGAGCCAAGTGCCTAAGACACAGCCTTCACAGTAGAACTGAGAGCCAAGAGCGTAAGACACAGCCTTCACAGTAGAATAGAGAGCCAAGTGCCTAAGACACAGCCTTCACAGTAGAATAGAGAGCCAAGTGCCTAAGACACAGCCTTCACAGTAGAATAGAGAGATTCAAAAGACATTGTATTTCTATGATGTAAATGACTCCCGGCCCTATACACCTGTGTGTCACGGTGTTGGAATAAGTTTGCCCTTTTGCCACAGCCGGGAGAAACAATCAATCGATTAAAATCAATAAGATCCGCGCGGTACAGGAGCAGGCAGACACCACAGTCACTCAGCTAGCCTGTGTCAGCCAGTCTGTTTCAGCTAGCCTGGGTCAGCCAGTCTGTTTCAGCTAGCCTGTGTCAGCCAGTCTGTGTCAGCCAGCTTGTGTCAGCTAGCCTGTGTCAGCTAGCCTGTGTCATCCAGTCTGTGTCATCCAGCCTGTGCCTATTCTGTCAACACACATAATCAAAGGGATCTCCACCGGGAGATCTGTCTAAACAATTAAACAGAGCCCCTTTGTATCACACAGGCACTTATCATGTCACCCAGGATATGAAAGCAGTCTGGTATAGTGAAATCGCACGCGCTCCCGTGACAACCGCGAGGCGTCCCGCCACAGGAACCGCGGCGCTCGTGTTGACATTTAATTATGTTTTGACACAAAATCAAAAGTTACTCAATATTTGAACAGAGAGATTCCCTGATCAATGTGATCAGTTGTTCAGTCCGGGCATAAACCAGAGAGACACCTGAACAGCGCACACTGTCAGACACATTGACGTACCCACCCAACAGGAGACAGGCCTTTCATCTGGGTTTTTTTTACCAGGACGAGCTATCGTCTCCGAGTCGCATTCGTCGTCTGTTCTGGTCACGTCATCGGTGAGCCCCGGTGAAATAAGAGAATCTAATGACCGTTGTGTTTTAGTTGTTTCTAATCAGTTTATACATCTTTTGTAGTCCGAGTAATAGTCTCTTAGTAAACTGCAACAACGCAGCGGTCATTGGATTGTGATCTCTGCACGGTAAACAGGCAATATTATTTATTTATATTTTATTTCTACTTTTCTTCTTCTTTCGAGGCTGTGGCCTGTGTAAACAGGTTTACATTTACAAATAAAAACAAAAATAAATAAAAATAACAATTAAAAAAAAGTTTAAAGACGCAAAAAAATGTATATAAAAACAAACAATCACATCAGTTACATTCCACATATCATTATCGGCTCATGTATGTTTCAATGTTTTCCAATGTGACATGAGCCATAGAAATGTTGATCTTGATCTCACTGCAAACGCATCACGTGATCATTTTTTAATGCTAACCTGCTAACCAATATGCCAACATGCAGATGTTATCTGAAGCTTAAACCAGATCATCTAAAACCAAAGCGAAAGTGAAGTATGTATTGTACATCACACTTAGTATATATTTGCTTTTGGGTATGACAAACGCTCTTTTTACATGAACTAACTTGAATAGCCCATGAAATAATAGAAACCAAGTTCATTTCAGAAAACTGAACAATAAGCCATAAGATAAAATGTATAATCTTCTGACAAATGGGGGGATGTTTTTTGAAAGCAGGACCAACCCCAATTACTCGCAGTTACAAATTAGCATGTTTAACGCAACACAATGTTTTAATACAAGAAAAGACTGCAAAGTAATACGATTATCAGTACAAAACGGCCAGTGGATTCCTTTGTGTTTCACACAACTGGCAGAGATTACAAGTCACATTCAAAACGGCATAATCCGTGAAAGACTCCAATATGATTATTTTTCATTAAGTTTGGAGACACAGAGAGAGAGAGAGAGAGAGAGAGAGAGAGAGAAGAGGAAAGGAGAGAGAGAGAGAGAGAGAGGGAGAGAGAGAGAGAGAGAGGGAGATGGATGTGAGGGTCTTAGTGTTTCAAACTACAAACGAACACAAAAGGAAAACTCAGTAAAATATTTTGTTTAGTTGAATACCAGCGCTCCAGCAGGAATACTTCTCTTGAGTCTATACACAGACAAGCACGGCATAACACACTGGACATTTCACGCAAGGTTTTCAGAAACAAAACGTCTCAGAGCACACACCGCGTACAACACGCGTACTAAGAAAGCTACAGATGTCCGAAGAGTGGTTTCACAGCGTTTTCCCTCGCCATCGAACTCACGTTCCCCCGGTGACTGACACCGTGGCGTGTGTTGGCCAATTAACATCCGGTAAGCACAGTGTTTTAGTCGTGATTGATGTCTCCTCGACCACTACGTCCTGCCCGCTTCTCCTCTGTGGAATGGAGCTCAGCCTCCCTCATCCCTGACCCCCTCGCGTCTCTGACAAGGTCAAACATTTCCCATTAGGGGGGAGTGTGAGTACACACGCCGGCGGGAACCGGCCCAGTCGTTCCTCCGGAATGTCAGAGGCTGCATAATGAACTGGAAAATGTCAATTCTATTACTTTCCACTTAAATAGCGGATTTCCCTGCCACGGGAACATGGGTGATATTTACCCGTTCCCAAGAAGGCCCTGAGCAAAGATGCCTCCTAATATAGCCAGGGGTGTGAAATGAAGCAGCTTGGAGGGAATCGCATTCCGTCGACCGAGACGAGGAGTGAGTGTGAAGCGATAGTGGAGACGGGAAACATTTGCCTGGCTGGCCGATGCCCGCCGTGCCACGCGTGTGTTTTGGATCTTTGCAGAACCTAATTGGTACTCGGTCCCGAATAAACATTACCTGAGGCCAAGGGGAAGTACTGGCCGCGGAGAATCTGTCATGACTCCTACGGGAGAAGCGGCAGCTCCACCTGCGGGCGGTATTCGGCGGTCGTCCTCCCCGGCCTATTAGTCGTCACCGAAGCTCCGCCTCCCTGCACACCTTGTTCAGTCTCGTCATCACTCACCTGGTGTCCATTACCTCATTAGAGGTCTATATAAGCTCCCTTTGTATTGGTTGTCTTTGTGTGGAATTGTTACATGTTACGTGTGTTATGTGCAGCCCGAGTCTCGTTGTGAGCTCGGGGCTTCTTGATTATTATACCTCCGTGCGAGGAGTTGTTACAGTTTGTGCGCTGCGTCGCATCCTCTACTTTGCCTGTGGGCTTTGAGCAATACTACGGGTTTTCCGTACGGTATTAAAAGAGACTCTAGAGTATTTCCGTGGGTAGTCTGGCTCCATCCTTCCGCCACCTACAACGTTAACAGAATTCCACACCACCACACGGAGCTATGGAACCAGACGTCCAGGGGACCCTAGGACAGCACTCGGCCACGCTGACTGCCATGGGGGAAGCCATCGCCGCGCTCACAGAGACGATGAACCGGTTGGCCCACCGGCTTCCCGAGCCTGTGAACCCCGCGGAGATCCCGTTGCCGAGTTCCCCGCCCTCGGGAGTGGGGGTGCTGAAGTTACAGCGACCCGCGGCATATGACGGAGCGGCAGACCGCTGCCAGGGGTTCCTCCTCCAGCTTGAGCTGTATTTTGAGGACCTGAACCCAGCGCCCTCCGAGCGACAGAAGGTTGCCGCCCTCATCACCTGCCTCTCGGGGAAGGCCCTCGCTTGGGCCAACGCCATCTGGTCGGAGAGAGGGCCTATCCTGAGGGACTACGGGGCGTTCGCCACGTACTTCCGGTCAGTGTTCGATCAGCCGCCCGAGGGAAGGGCGGCTGGCGAGCGTCTTGCTCTCCTGAGGCAGGGGAGGAGGAGCGTGCAGGAGTTCGCGCTGGAGTTCAGGACCCTGGCCGCGGGAGCTGGGTGGAACGAACGGGCCTATATTGACATCTTTCGGGTACGGTTGAACCCGGACGTCCGTAGGGAGATGGCCTGTAAAGACGCTGGCCTCTCCTTCGAGGAGGTCGTCGAACTAGCCATACAAATGGATAATCTCCTCACTACGCGCGGACGGTCCGGGCCTGTCCCCTTCGTTCCGTCCAGCTCAGCTGTCGCTTCCGAGCCTATGGAGGTGGGAGGCGCCGCGTCCAGGGGGACCGCGCGGCCTCGGGAGTGCACCTTTTGTGGCAGGAAAGGGCACTCTGCCTCCCATTGCTACCAGCGGGTCTCAAAACCCGGAGAAAGGGGGTCTGACACTCCTGTGGCAAGGAAGGTAAGAACACCCCACACTCCGTCCGGGTCCTCTGACACCCACACAACCATCACCGTATGTTTCCCCACTTTCCCTCTGTCTCCCCAGTGTAAGGCGCTCGTAGATTCAGGCGCAGCTGGGGATTTCATTGACAAGACCTATGCCAGTCATTTACAGATTCCGGTGGTGCCGTTGGCCTGTGCCCGAACCATCACAGGTCTGGACAGTCGACCGCTGGGTTCGGGGATGGTGACGCAGGTGACGGTACCAGTAAGAATGATCACACAACACACACACTCTGAAATGATCTCTTTGCAAGTGATTGATTCACCTTCCTTCCCCGTAGTGTTGGGCATGCCTTGGCTGTCTCGACACAACCCACAGTTTTCATGGCCTCAGAGGACCTTGACGGGATGGTCACGGGAGTGTCAGGGAAGGTGTATGGGTGTTTCCGTCGGTGCGACGACGGTGGAGAGTCCAGACAGTGTCTCCTCTGTGCGTATTCCCCCAGAGTATTCTGATCTGGCACACACATTTTCAAAAAATTGGCCACTAAATTACCTCCTCATCGTCCGGGGATTGCGCGATCGATCTGCAGGTAGGCTCTGTACCGCCACATAGTCACGTGTATCCCCTGTCTCAGGCAGAGACACAGGCGATGGAGACGTATGTGTCCGAGGCATTGAGTCAGGGGATAATCCGCCATTCCACTTCCTCAGCCTCCTCGAGTTTTTTCTTTGTGAAACGAAGGATGGTGGTTTGCGACCGTGCATTGATTATCGGGCGCTGAACAGCATCACAGTTCGTTATCGGTACCCTCTCCCACTGATTTCATCTGTGATCGAGTCAATGCACGGGGCCCGCTTTTTCACTAAGTTAGATCTCAGGAGCGCATACAATTTGGTGCGTATCCGAGAGGGAGATGAGTGGAAAACAGCATTCAGCACCACTTCAGGTCATTACGAATACCTGGTGATGCCATACGGGCTGATGAATGCTCCGTCGGTTTTCCAGTCCTTTGTGAACAACATCTTTCGTGACATGATCGGTCGCGGGGTGTTCGTGTACATCGATGACATCCTGGTGTATTCGGATAACCGGGCTGACCATGTTTCCCTGGTTCGCAGAGTACTGGAGCGACTGAGGGCGCATGACCTGTATGCCAAATTGGAAAAATGTCTGTTTTTTCAGCGAGCAGTCTCCTTTCTTGGGTTCCACATAACCACGGGGGGGGTGGAGATGGAGGTTGATCGCGTGGCGGCCGTGCGTAATTGGCCCGTTCCAACCACGGTTAAGGCGGTACAGAGGTTCATGGGATTCGCCAACTTCTATCGCCGATTCATCAAGAATTTTGGCAAGGTAGCAGCTCCCATTACATCATTGTTGAAGGGGGGGCCGTCTCGTATTCGTTGGACGAACGAGACGGACTGCGCATTCAGTACGTTGAAAACGCTGTTCACATCTGCGCGGGTTTTGGCTCACCCTGATCCATCACATCCGTTCATAGTGGAGGTGGATGCATCGGAAGTTGGGATAGGTGCGGTACTGTCTCAGCGTTCGGGCACACCATCCAAAGTACGTCCCTGTGCGTTCTACTCGCGGAAGCTCAGTGCGGCGGAACAAAACTATGACGTAGGTGATAGGGAGCTGTTAGCGGTAGTCAGAGCTCTGACAGAGTGGAGACACTGGCTCGAGGGAGCGAAACACCCGTTTGTAGTCTGGACTGACCACCGTAACCTGGAGTACATACGGGCTGCGAGGAGGCTTAACCCTCGTCAGGCCAGGTGGGCGCTTTTTTTTACCCGGTTCGATTTCACCCTATCGTACATCCCGGGTACAAAAAACGTCAAGGCAGATGCGCTGTCCAGACGGTATGACACACATGAGAGGCAGGTGGATAACTCACCTATTCTTCCTGCTTCTTGTATAGTGGCGCCGGTGATGTGGGAGGTAGATGCGGACATCCAGCGTGCGTTACGTGTGGAACCATCTCCTCCTCAGTGTCCGGAGGGGCGCGTTTACGTGCCGCTGGATGTTCGCGACCGTCTCATCTGCTGGGCCCACACATCGGTGTCATCGGGCCACCCAGGTATTGGTCGGACAGTGCGTTGCCTTACCAATAAGTATTGGTGGCCTGGTTTGGCCAAGGATGTGAGGTTGTACGTGTCTTCGTGTTCCGTGTGTGCCCAGTGTAAGGCACCTAGACACCTTCCGGCAGGTAAGCTTCATCCTTTGCCCATTCCGCAGCGACCATGGTCTCATTTAAGTATTGATTTTGTGACTGACCTCCCTCTCTCTCAAGGTTATACTACGGTCCTGGTCGTCGTGGACCGGTTTTCAAAGGCCTGCCGCTTCCTGCCTCTGGGAGGTCTCCCCACGGCCCTGCAGACCGCCGAGGCCCTATTTACACACGTCTTCCGGCACTATGGGGTTCCGGAGGACATTGTGTCAGATCGAGGCCCCCAGTTCACTTCCAGTGTATGGAGGGCGTTCATGAAGCGCTTGGGGGTCTCGGTCAGTTTGACCTCCAGGTACCACCCCGAAGCTAATGGGCAGGTGGAAAGGGTTAACCAGGATCTGGGGAGGTTCCTAAGGTCTTATTGTCAGGACCGGCCGGGGGAGTGGGCGGAGTTTCTGCCGTGGGCCGAGTATGCCCAGAACTCACTCCGTCACTCCTCTACCCAGCTAACACCTTTTCAGTGTGTTTTAGGTTACCAGCCGGTCCTGGCACCGTGGCAGCAGAGCCAGCCTGACACCGGGGTACCGGCAGTGGACGACTGGTTCAGGCGGGCTGAGGTGACGTGGGACGCCACACACGTTCACCTTCAGCACGCTGGACAGCGCCAAAAGGCAGCCGCTGACCGGAGGCGCAGTGACGCGCCCGTTTACACCCCGGGGGATCGGGTCTGGCTCTCGACCCGGAACCTTCCCGTCCGCCTGCCCTGCCGGAAGTTGGGTCCGCGGTTTGTGGGGCCATTTAAAGTCCTGGGGAGAATCAACGAGGTGACTTATCGATTGCAGCTGCCACCTGACTATCGCATTAATCCCTCGTTTCATGTTTCTCTCCTCAGGCCGGTGGTGGCTGGTCCCCTCCAGCGATCTAGGGTGCTGGAGACCCCCCGGCCCCCCCTGGACATCGAGGGGGTCCCGGCGTACAGGGTGAACAACGTCATCGACTCCAGACATCGGGGGGGGGTCGTCCAGTACCTGGTGGAGTGGGAGGGGTATGGCCCGGAGGAGCGATGTTGGGTGCCGGCGAGGGATATTCTGGACCCAGAACTACGACGGGAGTTCCATCGTCGGCGCCCTGATCGTCCAGCTCCTCGTCCTCCGGGTCGGCCCCGAGGTCGGGGTCGACGCGCTGCCGGAGCCGCGCGTCAGGTGGGGGATACTGTCATGACTCCTACGGGAGAAGCGGCAGCTCCACCTGCGGGCGGTATTCGGCGGTCGTCCTCCCCGGCCTATTAGTCGTCACCGAAGCTCCGCCTCCCTGCACACCTTGTTCAGTCTCGTCATCACTCACCTGGTGTCCATTACCTCATTAGAGGTCTATATAAGCTCCTTTGTATTGGTTGTCTTTGTGTGGAATTGTTACATGTTACGTGTGTTATGTGCAGCCCGAGTCTCGTTGTGAGCTCGGGGCTTCTTGATTATTATACCTCCGTGCGAGGAGTTGTTACAGTTTGTGCGCTGCGTCGCATCCTCTACTTTGCCTGTGGGCTTTGAGCAATACTACGGGTTTTCCGTACGGTATTAAAAGAGACTCTAGAGTATTTCCGTGGGTAGTCTGGCTCCATCCTTCCGCCACCTACAACGTTAACAGAATTCCACACCACCACACGGAGCTATGGAACCAGACGTCCAGGGGACCCTAGGACAGCACTCGGCCACGCTGACTGCCATGGGGAAGCCATCGCCGCGCTCACAGAGACGATGAACCGGTTGGCCCACCGGCTTCCCGAGCCTGTGAACCCCGCGGAGATCCCGTTGCCGAGTTCCCCGCCCTCGGGAGTGGGGGTGCTGAAGTTACAGCGACCCGCGGCATATGACGGAGCGGCAGACCGCTGCCAGGGGTTCCTCCTCCAGCTTGAGCTGTATTTTGAGGACCTGAACCCAGCGCCCTCCGAGCGACAGAAGGTTGCCGCCCTCATCACCTGCCTCTCGGGGAAGGCCCTCGCTTGGGCCAACGCCATCTGGTCGGAGAGAGGGCCTATCCTGAGGGACTACGGGGCGTTCGCCACGTACTTCCGGTCAGTGTTCGATCAGCCGCCCGAGGGAAGGGCGGCTGGCGAGCGTCTTGCTCTCCTGAGGCAGGGGAGGAGGAGCGTGCAGGAGTTCGCGCTGGGGTTCAGGACCCTGGCCGCGGGAGCTGGGTGGAACGAACGGGCCTATATTGACATCTTTCGGGTACGGTTGAACCCGGACGTCCGTAGGGAGATGGCCTGTAAAGACGCTGGCCTCTCCTTCGAGGAGGTCGTCGAACTAGCCATACAAATGGATAATCTCCTCACTACGCGCGGACGGTCCGGGCCTGTCCCCTTCGTTCCGTCCAGCTCAGCTGTCGCTTCCGAGCCTATGGAGGTGGGAGGCGCCGCGTCCAGGGGGACCGCGCGGCCTCGGGAGTGCACCTTTTGTGGCAGGAAAGGGCACTCTGCCTCCCATTGCTACCAGCGGGTCTCAAAACCCGGAGAAAGGGGGTCTGACACTCCTGTGGCAAGGAAGGTAAGAACACCCCACACTCCGTCCGGGTCCTCTGACACCCACACAACCATCACCGTATGTTTCCCCACTTTCCCTCTGTCTCCCCAGTGTAAGGCGCTCGTAGATTCAGGCGCAGCTGGGGATTTCATTGACAAGACCTATGCCAGTCATTTACAGATTCCGGTGGTGCCGTTGGCCTGTGCCCGAACCATCACAGGTCTGGACAGTCGACCGCTGGGTTCGGGGATGGTGACGCAGGTGACGGTACCAGTAAGAATGATCACACAACACACACACTCTGAAATGATCTCTTTGCAAGTGATTGATTCACCTTCCTTCCCCGTAGTGTTGGGCATGCCTTGGCTGTCTCGACACAACCCACAGTTTTCATGGCCTCAGAGGACCTTGACGGGATGGTCACGGGAGTGTCAGGGAAGGTGTATGGGTGTTTCCGTCGGTGCGACGACGGTGGAGAGTCCAGACAGTGTCTCCTCTGTGCGTATTCCCCCAGAGTATTCTGATCTGGCACACACATTTTCAAAAAAATTGGCCACTAAATTACCTCCTCATCGTCCGGGGGATTGCGCGATCGATCTGCAGGTAGGCTCTGTACCGCCACATAGTCACGTGTATCCCCTGTCTCAGGCAGAGACACAGGCGATGGAGACGTATGTGTCCGAGGCATTGAGTCAGGGGATAATCCGCCATTCCACTTCCTCAGCCTCCTCGAGTTTTTTCTTTGTGAAACGAAGGATGGTGGTTTGCGACCGTGCATTGATTATCGGGCGCTGAACAGCATCACAGTTCGTTATCGGTACCCTCTCCCACTGATTTCATCTGTGATCGAGTCAATGCACGGGGCCCGCTTTTTCACTAAGTTAGATCTCAGGAGCGCATACAATTTGGTGCGTATCCGAGAGGGAGATGAGTGGAAAACAGCATTCAGCACCACTTCAGGTCATTACGAATACCTGGTGATGCCATACGGGCTGATGAATGCTCCGTCGGTTTTCCAGTCCTTTGTGAACAACATCTTTCGTGACATGATCGGTCGCGGGGTGTTCGTGTACATCGATGACATCCTGGTGTATTCGGATAACCGGGCTGACCATGTTTCCCTGGTTCGCAGAGTACTGGAGCGACTGAGGGCGCATGACCTGTATGCCAAATTGGAAAAATGTCTGTTTTTTCAGCGAGCAGTCTCCTTTCTTGGGTTCCACATAACCACGGGGGGGGTGGAGATGGAGGTTGATCGCGTGGCGGCCGTGCGTAATGGCCCGTTCCAACCACGGTTAAGGCGGTACAGAGGTTCATGGGATTCGCCAACTTCTATCGCCGATTCATCAAGAATTTTGGCAAGGTAGCAGCTCCCATTACATCATTGTTGAAGGGGGGCCGTCTCGTATTCGTTGGACGAACGAGACGGACTGCGCATTCAGTACGTTGAAAACGCTGTTCACATCTGCGCGGGTTTTGGCTCACCCTGATCCATCACATCCGTTCATAGTGGAGGTGGATGCATCGGAAGTTGGGATAGGTGCGGTACTGTCTCAGCGTTCGGGCACACCATCCAAAGTACGTCCCTGTGCGTTCTACTCGCGGAAGCTCAGTGCGGCGGAACAAAACTATGACGTAGGTGATAGGGAGCTGTTAGCGGTAGTCAGAGCTCTGACAGAGTGGAGACACTGGCTCGAGGGAGCGAAACACCCGTTTGTAGTCTGGACTGACCACCGTAACCTGGAGTACATACGGGCTGCGAGGAGGCTTAACCCTCGTCAGGCCAGGTGGGCGCTTTTTTTACCCGGTTCGATTTCACCCTATCGTACATCCCGGGTACAAAAACGTCAAGGCAGATGCGCTGTCCAGACGGTATGACACACATGAGAGGCAGGTGGATAACTCACCTATTCTTCCTGCTTCTTGTATAGTGGCGCCGGTGATGTGGGAGGTAGATGCGGACATCCAGCGTGCGTTACGTGTGGAACCATCTCCTCCTCAGTGTCCGGAGGGGCGCGTTTACGTGCCGCTGGATGTTCGCGACCGTCTCATCTGCTGGGCCCACACATCGGTGTCATCGGGCCACCCAGGTATTGGTCGGACAGTGCGTTGCCTTACCAATAAGTATTGGTGGCCTGGTTTGGCCAAGGATGTGAGGTTGTACGTGTCTTCGTGTTCCGTGTGTGCCCAGTGTAAGGCACCTAGACACCTTCCGGCAGGTAAGCTTCATCCTTTGCCCATTCCGCAGCGACCATGGTCTCATTTAAGTATTGATTTTGTGACTGACCTCCCTCTCTCCCAAGGTTATACTACGGTCCTGGTCGTCGTGGACCGGTTTTCAAAGGCCTGCCGCTTCCTGCCTCTGGGAGGTCTCCCCACGGCCCTGCAGACCGCCGAGGCCCTATTTACACACGTCTTCCGGCACTATGGGGTTCCGGAGGACATTGTGTCAGATCGAGGCCCCCAGTTCACTTCCAGTGTATGGAGGGCGTTCATGAAGCGCTTGGGGGTCTCGGTCAGTTTGACCTCCAGGTACCACCCCGAAGCTAATGGGCAGGTGGAAAGGGTTAACCAGGATCTGGGGAGGTTCCTAAGGTCTTATTGTCAGGACCGGCCGGGGGAGTGGGCGGAGTTTCTGCCGTGGGCCGAGTATGCCCAGAACTCACTCCGTCACTCCTCTACCCAGCTAACACCTTTTCAGTGTGTTTTAGGTTACCAGCCGGTCCTGGCACCGTGGCAGCAGAGCCAGCCTGACACCGGGTACCGGCAGTGGACGACTGGTTCAGGCGGGCTGAGGTGACGTGGGACGCCACACACGTTCACCTTCAGCACGCTGGACAGCGCCAAAAGGCAGCCGCTGACCGGAGGCGCAGTGACGCGCCCGTTTACACCCCGGGGGATCGGGTCTGGCTCTCGACCCGGAACCTTCCCGTCCGCCTGCCCTGCCGGAAGTTGGGTCCGCGGTTTGTGGGGCCATTTAAAGTCCTGGGGAGAATCAACGAGGTGACTTATCGATTGCAGCTGCCACCTGACTATCGCATTAATCCCTCGTTTCATGTTTCTCTCCTCAGGCCGGTGGTGGCTGGTCCCCTCCAGCGATCTAGGGTGCTGGAGACCCCCCGGCCCCCCCTGGACATCGAGGGGGTCCCGGCGTACAGGGTGAACAACGTCATCGACTCCAGACATCGGGGGGTCGTCCAGTACCTGGTGGAGTGGGAGGGGTATGGCCCGGAGGAGCGATGTTGGGTGCCGGCGAGGGATATTCTGGACCCAGAACTACGACGGGAGTTCCATCGTCGGCGCCCTGATCGTCCAGCTCCTCGTCCTCCGGGTCGGCCCCGAGGTCGGGGTCGACGCGCTGCCGGAGCCGCGCGTCAGGTGGGGGATACTGTCATGACTCCTACGGGAGAAGCGGCAGCTCCACCTGCGGGCGGTATTCGGCGGTCGTCCTCCCCGGCCTATTAGTCGTCACCGAAGCTCCGCCTCCCTGCACACCTTGTTCAGTCTCGTCATCACTCACCTGGTGTCCATTACCTCATTAGAGGTCTATATAAGCTCCCTTTGTATTGGTTGTCTTTGTGTGGAATTGTTACATGTTACGTGTGTTATGTGCAGCCCGAGTCTCGTTGTGAGCTCGGGGCTTCTTGATTATTATACCTCCGTGCGAGGAGTTGTTACAGTTTGTGCGCTGCGTCGCATCCTCTACTTTGCCTGTGGGCTTTGAGCAATACTACGGGTTTTCCGTACGGTATTAAAAGAGACTCTAGAGTATTTCCGTGGGTAGTCTGGCTCCATCCTTCTGCCACCTACAACGTTAACAGAATCTGCGAGCGTCTTCCGCAATTGAATCCAATAAACGTAGAGTTTTTAAGACTGAGGGGAGCCTTGCTCACATTCAACAGTAGAAATTGCGATGCAGGCTTGCTCTTCTCCAGGCGCAAAAAATGTAAAATAAGTTTTTTCATTGGTCCCAGAACCCCATCGGTTGAATGAACGCTAGAACATAGCATACATAGTAAAGCAACATTAAAAATAAAATACTGTATTATTTTATACTGGTTTATTTTAAAACTTTCATACTGATTGCCTTGTTTTTAAACAACACTCCAAATCTTTACGACACCAAGACTATTCCAACAACGGCCACCTGAGACCGAAGAATATAGCAGACAATAGGGCAGTGAGAACAAAATAGCAGAACAAAAACTCGGCTAACTGGTCCTCCCCTGATCTTAAACACACAGATTAACTTATTTATTTTTTTTACGAGCCACATTGTAATGACAACGTGTTGCGAAGTTCAGAAGTTAAATTAAAGCGTCGGTATCGTTGCCGTTGTAATAATTCCCATTTGCTTAAACGGACACCGCTATACCCCAATCTCCACCCCCACAAGGAAAGTCTGTGCATACATTTCCCGAAAAAGGCAAGGTCTAAATAATAGTGAAGAAAATCTCTGGTGATATGACAAAAGGGCATCCAAAGGAGAATGTTAATAATGATCCCTCGAAAACAATTTCCATTAATTTTCATCCGTGGCACTGGGGAGTAATATCTACATGCCCGAGGCAGGTTTAAATTGCACATTGTGGCTGTGAAAGGATAGGCGATTCCCCCGTGTCCATCCAGTCCATCAGAAACTGGAAGCGTTGTGGAACACCCAGAAGAGAGACAGCACTCCTAACGCCGAGCTATAACCAAGTCACTAGTTCACTGATAACACCGAAAGACAAGCGCTTTTTAAATGATTCACGATTAAACTCTGGCCGGGAATTCATTTTAAAGAACACAGTACATTTACAAGAAAACCACAGAGCAGTAATGCAAGAAGAATTCAGGACCTTCAGAAGATGGCACGTGTTGTTTGGTACAACTGAATGCTTCGTGCACTCTCATCATGGTCGCTGTGTTAGCAAACCTTTGGTCTGTCATTTCCACCAGGCGATACAGCTTTAAGAGCTGAACTATTATACACAGCGGCTAAACGCATTGGAATCTACCAAAGAGAAACGCGGTGCGGAAGAAAAGCAGCCGGAGGACAATGTCAAGAGTGCTTTAATAGTATGATAATTTCATATTCTGAACTTACGCCAAAGAGCCAGCGGGTCGCGTCTACGGTCAGAATGAAGACAGTCCGGGGGACTGAGAGGAGAAGAGAGAATGCCAACACACGACACCCACAGGCATTAGGCATCTTCGGCTAACTTCTCTCTGGACATGACAAGTCAATCTGTGCCCACACTGTCGTCTATTCAGTCTGGTGGAGGACACTGGGCATGTCTCCTGGGTGAGGACACACCTGGCAGTCTGTCACTGGTCACTGGTTTATAGGAGGGCAAAGAGGAGAAGGAGAGTAGAGGGTCCTGCCCTGTTGAAATACTCTGCCAGCTAATGTCATCTGTTCTTTGTTCGAAGTCTGTGAACAAGTCTGAAGTTATTGAACTAGTCTGAAGTCATTGAACTTGTCTGAAGTCATTGAACCAGTCTGAAGTCTAGGAACCAGTTTGAAGTCTATAGGAACCACTCTGACGTTAATGAACTTGTCTGAAGTCATGGAACTAGTCTGAAGTCTATGCACTTTCCTTCTTCTTCATCCCTAGTATATTGTTGACCCTCTAGTATCCATGCTGCCACCTACAGTACGGGAGGGGAAAAGCTCTGCACTACTTTGAGTTTGGCGTATACTCTAAGTAGCTGCATAGCTAGATAAATGCTGCGCTAGATATTTCAAATAATAAAAACATACTTGAATGAATCGTGTCTGAACTTCATTTCAGATATATGAGAAATGTTTTTATTCTGAGCCTTTTCATGTAGATCTAGCGTTTTTTTTATTTATTGTTGGTCCGATTCCGATACTGAATATCAGATCGTTGCATTCCTACACACAATAACTTCAAACTGCCATCTTTTTTTTTAATTGGTCAAACTGAGAGTAGATTGGAAAAAAACGTACACAACTCAGTGGCTTCGATTAGTCTGAATGTGTCTATGTACTCTGCTGTAAACTCTCTCCTGACGTATTTTGTATTTGTATTTTTACTTAAGATAAAGTGAACTGAGTCACGTGTGCGCGAAGACATGGTGCCCAGTCTGTCTGCCGGATGTACTCGCGAGGGGTTTGTGTGTCGATTAATCTTCCGGAGGGCAGCGCTGGGGCCAGGCAGTCTGCAGGAGCCCAGTTCCCCCCACAGGGACCAGGGGAGCTGCCTGCCGTATAGCGGAGGTGGGGCCAGTGTGGTGAAGGGGCTAGACAACAGGATTCTCGGGGTGTGTGGGGGATATGCAAATGTTGAATTCACATTCTTTTACCAATTGCATTAGGCCCGCTCAACATCTAAACTTTTTTGTTTATTCTATTTTAATTAATCCTTTGGTGTTTTTAGTGCAGCGGTTCGCAAGACGCTTTCTGAGCCCTATTGCAATGTTTCTTTGGGCAGTCTTTCCGCAAGTATATTTTATGAAGGTAACCAAATAAATATTTTTTAGACAAAGTTGTGTGTTTTTTCAGGTTTTTGTTTCTCCCCTTTAACTTATGTTACAAATATTGTCCCGAATCTACTTACCTACGCTCTGTTCAAGTGTTTATCACATCAACACTAAAGCTTGAAAAGCCCACACACACAAATAGACACACACACACAGTCACACACACACACACACACACACACACACACACACACACACACACACACACACACACACACACACACACACACACACACACACACACACACACACACACACACACACACACTACAATTGAATGTCTCACCCTTTGTCATTCAGACAGCCTCTACCATCCTGTTTAATGTAAAACCATAATTCTCCCTTTGCCCTCCAACACAGGCCCCGGAACAGTCTATCACGTGAACAGATAGGGGCACTCAAGGTCCTTTAAATCTCCCCGTCTGACCACGGCATGTGCAGACTCACAATGACAGTAGTGCAGCCTCGTCCACCAGCGTTTGTCCTTAGCAGCGGATCAGCTGGCTGACTGATTTGCTTTCGGAGGCACGCAGACACGGGGGAACGGGATCGGATTAAACGGGGCCCCACGGCGGTACGGGTCACACGTCGGGGGCCAGTCGTAGCCCCGGGAAAGAGATTACCCTGTTATAACCTAGGAGCCCTTTCCCATTGAGCTGCACTCTCTGAATGGGATTTGACTCTGGGTGTCTGCTGAGAGGATACATCCACAAAGACTCACCGGTTAAAGGAGGGAGGGAGCAACCGACGCATTAGCACTTTCATAAATGGACGGGGGAAAAAAAACAACATCTACCCGAATCGTCTGTGTTGACGGATCGAGTTGGGGAAGCAGCAGGAAGCGACAGAGGAGAGGGAGTGAAATGTTTCCCACCAGCTGAGGGTCTGACTCTCCCAGTGTCTGTCTGCGTCCTGTTTCTCTGCCCCAGTGCGGCGTCCCCTCACATCAGATTAGCTGCAGCCCAGAGAGACGGTACAGCCCCTCTGTCAAAGTTATTTAAAACCCGTCTGATGCCGGTGCCACGCTCTGTGCTCCCTCTGAGCTCCGCCGCGTTTCTCGTCATCGCCGTCTCCGGGCTAACCGGGTCCCGGCAGGACGAACGTCTCCCCGCGCCGCCAGAATTCGCCATCAATCACAACCTCTCTGGGCGAGCGTCAGGGAGGTTGTGGGGGAGGACGGAAGCTGTGGAAGGTTGAGGCAATGGGACTGACACTGGTACAAACCAAAATCACGTTAAAGACTGACAAATGGACCACGGAATTATTCTACGTAGAGCAATTCTTTTTAGCAGGACGGCTATTTGAATACGATTTTTGTGACACGTTCACGTGTACATTACACAAACACAGACTTGGATTATTCAAAGACTGCCCGTACACACGGTTCACCCACGACAGCGCGTCCTCCGCTGAGGGAGCCAGTTTGGGTCGCGAGTCAGGCCGAGGGGGCGTCGTCTGGCTGGCAGCAGCCTATCCGGGGGGAGACGACGTCTGACGTACCCCTGCTGAGGGAGACTCCTCTCGCACTCGCGGCCCCTGTGATGAATAGCCTCGACCGCTGGGCCCGCCCCTGAGAGGCCTCAAGCAGAATCAATACAATCACACAAGGACCCGCGTCGCATCTAAAACCTGCCCTGGCCACCGTCGTCCAGTTCGGGAGTGTTTATGTGTGTGTGTGTGTGTGTGTGTGTTTATGTGTGTGTGTTTAGGGTGGGGGTGTGTGAATGTCTGCATACGTGAAGTGTGTCAGCAGGTTTCTAAAGGGGTCCGTGTGTCAGCAAAATCAAGGTCAACCTGTCCACACACACACACACACAGGCACGCGCGCGCTTGCACACACACACAGAGCTCAGACTATGCTAATTGCAGAATGCTATTATTCCAGAAGCAACCATGGGTTGACATGATAACTCGGAGGTGTCCAAGACAATGGATCTCTTCTTAATGAGACCAAAACAATGACCGAACTGATGAATCTCATAATGGGAATATTGAATGATAGGGACTGATTCGTGTCCTGGGAGCTGCTGGGCTTTGAACAAGGGCCAGTCGGCAGGCTGGGGCAAAGCACCAATGGAGGGAGGTGCGCGGGGGAGGTGAGGTGAGGGAGGTGAGGTGAGTGAGGTGAGGTAAGGGGAGGTTCAGGCTGGCGATGAAACGGCGGAGGGATGCGCACAGTCAAGCTGAATCAATACAGCCCAAGTGATTCGCCTGGTCGGCCCGATATTCCGGACCCCCGGCGGTCCTTCTGAACATAAATAAAACATGAAAACCGCACAGATTATAACGCCGAATGAGAGCACGTCTATTTTCTCTGTAACGCTGTATATTTTTTGCCCTGTGTCAAGTGAAAGGGAAGGATCGTTGCTGGCGCCCGGGCCTAAGATGCGATTCAGCTTCGTTTGGGAATTAACGAATTAATCAAAAGCGTTTGGGGCCGGGGAGAAAAACGAGGCGAAAGGCGAACTGTGACGGCCTAATAGCTGCAAAGGAATTACAGAGCAATTGCTCTGTCTTATTCCAGGTTAATGCTAGAGGCCTTTCACCCAGGCCCGGACAGGTCCTATTTCATTTGATTCCCTTCCGAGAGGCCCATTGTCTTCTTGATCTTTCCGCATTGACGGCCCATTTCCATTTAGCGGACACACAGAGAGGCAAGGCCGAGCAGGCGGGGACCCGGATCCTGTGAAGGATCGGCGTCGTTGAGGCGGTCGGGGGGGACGAGGTCGTAAATTTAGCTCTGCCGAAAGAGCCAACGAGCCAAGGTAGAGGCTGATGCCAAGAGAGGACGGATGGGCGGAACAGCACCGGTTCTACAGCACCGGTTCTACTGTCCGCAGTGAATACCCTGCCAATTGTCCCTCTTAATTATTAATCGACTCGGAACAATTGACGTTTCGGAGCGCTGATTGGATAATCGGGGAGATTGGTCACGGTCAGTTTTCCTGCCGTGTCTCAGTGGTTCCTCCGGCCTGGTTCTCCGGTGTGTGTTTCAGTGAGGCGGAGATCATTTGGACCTTTTTCAAATGGGATTTCTTGATAATCTCGTCCCACCGCTGTGAATTCTAGTTGCAGGATAAGGAGCTAAAGTAGCACGTGAGTTAGACGTTACTAGCAGCTGGAGACTTGAAAAGTACCTGGACCTTTCCATAAACCCTGACCTCAGAAGCTCTACAACCAAAACATTCCTATTTTTGGACACAGGAACCGATTGCCACTTTGCTCTCGTCTTTCTTCTGTCTTCAGCAGGCCATTGTCTTGAGGACGTCTCTGAGCGTGTCATTGTACTGGCACGGGCCCCGGCAGGCAGGAGACAGAGGAGACAGACACTGATTGTGCCTAATTAAACCTGAGGTGACCCTGGTGTCGGGAAATCATTACTTTCCTCTCCTAATCATCACCAATTACATTCTGTTTGGCCCCATTTGCATTTACAAGATTTCCCGGTAACAATCGAAGAGAAAGAAATGAAACCGACTGGCCCTAAGGAGCTGTGGGAATCCGTTGCAGAACGTCAGGGTGCCTGGCGTGGGACTTCGACGGGCCAAACATCTGAACAAGCAGCCGTTGGCGTTGGGTGGAGTGAGGGAAGTGATGGTGGTTCTCAACACGCCAGCGGTCATGGGAAAGGCATGCTGGGCTTCGGTTATCTCAGCCTGCGACGATGTTCTCTCACGTAGGGCCTAATGGATACTGATGGTGAAAATGAGTCGCCCTGACCAGAGGAGGACAAACCACAGCCATCCAACACTGGCCCTGGAACAGTCAGTCTATCTCTGTGCCCTGTGTGAGAACCAGCTCTACTCTGAGCGGTGAGAAGGAGGTTGAGAACAACGAATAGAGGTTGAGAACAACAAAAAGAGGTTGCGAACAACAAAATGCATACAACGTTCCCCATTAACGGACTGTGATAAACATGAGTGTTTCTCGCAAGTGCATTGTGTCCAAATGCATTCTGGGTAACTCTTCTGGGGAAACAGTTATGCAGGCGTGCACAGAGCAGAGGCAGCGGTGGGTTACATCACAGCGCGCGTGAATAATTTTTTTCTCCAGCTGGCATACACACAAACCAACTGAAGTAAACTCCTGTCATGCCACTGCTGTTACCGAATCTGACAATGCGAAACGCAGTGAGGTTGTTGCGTTATAAAGAAGAGAGAATTATGCTTGCAAAAACCCCAGGGGCAGAGGCCTCCAGTTCTCCAGCTCTCCAGGAGAGAGACAGCTGTGCACGCATTTCCATGCAGATTAAAATCAGTCATTAAAATAAACAGTAGCATGAAAGGAAAACACACTGGCAGATTATACAGTACGTTTATATGATCCAACCTTTATATTTGAATACCACTTACAGAAACAACCGCTTCACTGTCTGTGAAGACAAGAGTGTAAGCTTTTTGTAACCTGCTGTAACATCGACAGCGATAAAGAACTCTTCCACTTCTTCAGCGGAAAACACTCCTCCGCAAGTAATGTTTTGCCTGTCAGATATCGCATGTCTTGGTAAACGCCTGGCACGGGAGGCCATCGACTATGTTGACATACTGCTGGAATAAATCATCGCTTTGCCCCTGAAGTGTTTCGCTATAAAGGTTTAATACACCCTGCGGTAACTGTTTTGACTGGTCGCTTGTTTGCAATGGAGCAAAGTGTTCTACAAAAGTCCCCGTTATGTGAGGTAAAATCATAATCACAGACCACAGGACAGTTTAGAAACCCGGAGACACTTAATACAGGAGCATTAGTGGAGATAGGAATTCCACGTTGCGAAATGTAAGGTGTAACGAGTCTCTATTGGTCGCTACAGTAAGACCTCCCATATGCACTTGTCCAATGGGGCCGGAGAGACACAGGCACTAATCTGACCCTGCCTGCGTTTCAGCCAGGCCTCTTAAGCTGCCTGCCACGGGGCTTAACGAGGAGTACTCTATCACTGCTAAGCAGGTGATAATGGGTGTCATTTAGGGAGACAGGATGTTTGCATGCTGCCTTTTTATTGCCCCTTCTGAATTCCCAACGTGCAGATAGATGGGATGGAGGCTGGTTCAGAAAGCTGGGAGCCGGGACAGGGTTGGAGGGGGCGGAGCCGGGACAGGGTTGGTGGGCGGAGCTGGGATATAGTTGGTGGGCGGAGCCACGACAGTGTTGGAGGGCAGAGCCGGTACAGGGTTGGAGGACGGAGCCGCGACAGGGTTGGAGGGCGGAGCCAAAACAGGGTTGGAGGGCGGAGCCGCGACAGGGTTGGAGGGCGGAGCCAAGACAGGGATGGAGGGCGGAGCCAAGACAGGGATGTGTGGGGGGAGGCAGGACAGGGACATTAACATGGATGATATGGTGGATGTGCTCCAGAGATATATGATCATGAGTGAGGAGACACCAGGCATTATGACGGAATAGACACAGTGAAAGTGATATACTGTATATATGTATAATATATAATACCGTATGTATGTATATGGACCCATGTGCGTACTCACACATACATAGTGGCTGCTTTCAACTGATTTATGGACCTTTCAAAAAAATCCGCTTGAAATGTGTAGTTAGTTATTGATCTAGCGCAACGTTGTAAATACGGAGTGAAGGAAAAATGTATTTGTACCCGCGCTGATTTTGTACGTTTGCCCACTGCACATTCTTGCCTTAGAAAATACGGATAGTCAATCATATATGTATTGGCATAATTTGTGCTTTACATTTCGTGGTTGAGGTGAATGTTATGTAGCGCTTGAAATGCTTCTTACATAAATTTAAATGCAATTAAGTATCGTCCAGACACCCCGTCTCCGATCATTGAAGAGTTCTCTCACACATTTGCATTTTTGAATGACAATGTCTGGCCATTTCATGTCAAGGGCAGAGTCACAGACTGCTTGCAATTAAAGGATAATAGTAATATTGTGCTGAGTCTGGCATGGAGGCATAAATATGCAGCCATTTCGCCAGCTTGAAATTATTCTTATCAGGTACCTCACCTTACTGGAGGTCAAGGGTCAGTCTGAGCAGGCAGCCAGCATTTCTCTACATAATTGAGACGAGTTTTGAATTAATTGTATAATTAATCTTGCAGAATTAAGTTACACAGAAGTTTGACCCTATATTAGTTAGTCAGGAAAATTCCAAATTGCCTTAACGTGAAATCTGTCTGCAGAATAGACATTGTTCTCTCATGGTGAAATGAGTTTCTCGCAGAGACGAAAAGTGTGTGCAGTAATAATCTGTTATTAGTCCTTATGACGCTGCGCCTTTATATAATGTAAAAAGAGTTGGTTTTTTTTATGTCGGATGGAAGGAGGGAGGCAATTGATTGAAATATATAAAGGAGACTGAGGAATAACATCACATTTAACAAGATAATATTTTGTTGATATACATACTTTATACAGTAAATATTACGTGTAAATGTTATTGAAACACTATTTGCTACAGTAAAAAGACTGTATAACATTAGAAACAACACAAAAGAAAAACAATGGATTGTGTGATAAATCATATCTTGTTAAATAAAATGTCATGACAATTCAAGCAATTTGAGAACACTGACAAAAGACTCAAAGACACAAATCAAACAAGAAGAATAAAAAATACAAAAAAAATGCTAAACAATCAAAAGAAAACAAATTGCTTCAGTTTGGCATTTTAAAAGAGGCCACTACAATGCAAATATTGTTGTTCGTTTTTGTTGTATTTCTGTGTCTGTGTTTACTTACATATTGCACATTATGAAAGATTAAGAGTTAAATTTTTACTCAAATGGCTTTAATTGATTAATTCTTTGAGTGGCCTGGAATTTATTCACAGTACTGTATACATAGACCGCTTAAAGCTGGTCCCACGCACAGTGCAATAGAGAATGCCTGTATACAACCCTTGACGATCTGAACATTTCTCTCTCTTGTACTCATTCAGACAACTGCAAAATTACACCGGGGCAACATCCAACAGCAACGAGATCAACGCGGCTTTCTCTGTATGCTTGGTTTTCAGTTCATCTGACAAGCAACCGTCATCATCAGCGTGTTTCCGAGACGACGGGAAGAAAATCACCCGGGATCAATCACCGGGGATGGCTGTAAAACCTCCTTCAAAGACATTCCGGGTTCCCCGTCCGTCTCGTTCCCTTTCGTTTTTTTCCACACTTCCTTCGGTGCGGAGAAAAAAGGTAAAATGGTCTACTTGACCTTAATCTGCCCGGCGGTGAGATGTGGAGAGATGACATGCAACCTCAGAGGTAAAGGCCAATTGTTTCTTTTTACTCTTCTGAGAGCCAATTTACGCCCCCCGGGGGGGAATGTGCCGGAGCTGCGAAGCACTTCGGTTCTGCCACATTGTTCCCGGAGAAAACTAGCTCCACTTTCCTGATCCTCCGTCACCCCCTGACCCAGTTCAGTCCCCCCGCTGAATTCTGGAGTTCATCTGAATACAGAAGGAGGAATAAGATTAACCTGCCCCAGTCACAGATCTCTACTAACCCAGTGAGCAGTTACAGTGCAGGCGTTCGGCTTGGGGAGCTAACACACACTGAACTGTAATTACACTTGCACGGACGCCCTGTTTAAACCAGTCTATAAAAAGGCCAATGAGACCATAGCTCAGGTTTCCCCATAAAGCCAACGGAAGCTGATGGATCGGTTCGCCGCGCTCGGCGTCGTATTAAAGAAACGATGCATATTTAAACGACATTAAAAAACAACAACGGGGAAATTAACAGCTAGTCAGATCGCAGAAATGAGATGGCACCCACCGAGCATCAATAAATAATCGCGAGTTAAACTTATTAAGTTATTTGTTAACAGTAAATAGTCTGTGTCAGTCCTTGAAAGGATTAATCTTTTATATTTTTAAACATCAATGGCCAGATAGATATCGTCTGTTAACAAGGCTGCTTGGTCTTAATTGATTCCTCAGGCGAGGGTTGATACTAACAGTAGATTTGTCTACTGCCTGGACAATTTGGCCCTGGGTATAGCAGTGCACAGGGAGTAGTATTTACCCATGATGCAGTGCTGCTAACATATATCCCTATTGTCATCCACAACACCAACGCAGAAAAACGTTCAACACTCTGTATCTTGATTTCCTTCGTTCTTCTTCACTTTATGGTTCTAGCATCTAACCAGTAATCAATAGGCTGTCAGAGCTGGCCGGGTTTGTCCTGTTCAAGATCCAGGGGGTTCACCATAATTCTTCCAAGAGGGGTTGGATTAAATGAACAAGCCAAATCTCAATTGGACCCTGTCTTCAGAGAGTGGACTGAGCTTAGTTTGGCTTGACTAGACTGGGCTTTAGTTTGGCTTGACTAGACTGGGCTTAGTATGGCGAGACTCCTACTCTAATACACATTGAGTGAGGCAGCGTACATGCTATTTTATTTGACCTTGCCACTGACCTGGAAGTTGTATTCACGTCATTTGTTAATGTTACTAAAATGACATTGCTTTCACCGTAGCTGTTGCGGGCAATATAGGCTCTGATACAAGCCTCTCTGTATAGTAGCCTTTAAATGTAATTATCTGTGTGGAGGGACAGAAACACACAGTGGCAGGTAAAAGGAGACAGTGATCCCCAGCTGACGGGGTTTCACACAGGTCAGCGTCACACACCACCTGCCAAAGCCGCTTCACCGCACTGCATACCTGGCATTCTGAGAGAAATGCCAAGTGTCCGGTAGCGAGGCCGCGGTGGCGAGGACATCCCCAGACCGGAGGGGTACCGGAACGCCAGAGCCTCGTCACGACTGCTTTCCCCGGCCTCGGGAGAAATTGCTGCTTCCTTTTGCCCTGTCAATTCGGATGGGCCGGCGGAGGGTTTTCTCAGTTGTCAGAGAGTTGGGGCGCTCCCGTTTCCTCTCAGAGCTAATCTGGAGCCGCTGGCTGTAGGAGGCCCTCTCTCCCGTTCTCCAGACTGATACAGCCTTTCTGTCCTCACGGTCTCTTCATTCTCGGTGTTCATTCAGCGGGGAAGGCAGAGAAGCTGTGATGACTAAGACGGAAAAACCATCACGCTCACGGTGACGACCTGACATGGTTATTGTATGACCACAACTGTACATTTCTCCTATTAGAGAAGCACTGTGCCCGTTTCATTCAAAAAGGAATGAGAGACTCCAGTTTTAACAACTGAAACCGATGAAAAACGTCCCTGTTTGTGTCAATGGAGAATATCATATCAGCGCACTCCTGTTTCGATGTAGAACAGACATGTACAACACACTCTTGGAAAGCCATTCATGTTGCGTCGTTGGCATTAAAATATGCACAAATGTTCATCTGAAATAAAAGCAACTCAGGGTGGGGTTTTGTTTTCTGTTATGTTTTTTTCCTGTTTCGATGCTACAAACTTCCCAGTTGTGCTGTTCAAAAGCATACCGATGACACGACGCGATCACCATGACACCTGGCAACACCGAGGCGTAAACTACTTTGTAGTTACTACACATTACATGAGTGCACGGTTAGGTCAAAAGAAGACGCTGTAAACAAACGTGCTACAAAACATTCGTTCGTACTGCAACACGACCACGACGCAACACCACAGAATCAGACAGCATAGACAGTTAGATATTTTCCTTTCCTTACAGATTCAGGTCAGATTTTATCCAGAGCTAATTCTAGTAAGTCCTGGGTTACGTGTCGCGGTTATTCTGGTCATTATCAGGGCCGGAGGAGTTTGTAAGAATACTTCGAAAATCAACGGAGCATCGTCCGAGTAATGTCCAAGAAGTAATGGAGAACTCAGGCTCATGACAAGCTAAAGCTGGGCTGTAATGGTATAGTGTCGTTTACAGCGAAACAATCACCCTCATTTCAATGCCGAAGACGCAGGCTTTCCGAGGACCGGTTCCCATGCGAGTCCTCAATTGAAAATGGCTGACGATCGACGATTCCGGGTGAAGTTGCCCTAACTTCGATCGTATTGACAAAGACCACAAAACAACAACAGAACACGGTTCCTAGAATGGGCGACAGTACTTCACGGGTTTCAAGGTTTCCTGTACTTCGGAGAAAAGAAAAGTGATTAACTTACACCGACACAGATGCTAATAACTATGTACAATGGAGAGGGAAACAGTGTAATTAGTGTGCCTGTCACGTGTGCTTTGAGCCAGATGAAGCTAACTAGAGAACGGCTGCAGCCCTGATCCTATCATTAGAGCTCAGGCATCCTTCCGTCGTTTGAGCTGAAAACGCTTTCAAGTCCTCATCGGTTTCATCCGCAGCCGTTGCAGCCAACAGGTGCTTCGAGGAGATTTGTTCCAACTGATTAAAGGTCCAATAGAGGACCTGGAGTAAACCTCGAGCTCACAGAAGAGATGCATGCCTCAATACTGTAAACACGGTATTCACACAGTGTCAGTAATGTAGCAAAGTGCTGCCTGGCTGTGCTTTGATGATCTGATTTCCTTGACCCAGTCCCACACTTTGAGCGCGTACATTATTTATAAATGTTTAACTTCCTTGTTAATACGTACCTCATATTTTTCTTCCGTTATTATGTCCACACATTACTTTGTGAGGATAAAGGGGACAAAAATACTAAGCGGAAAGAAATGCATCAGTGTCGTTTCCGAAGATGTGCCTTTACATTTCTATTTAAATGGGCCTAATCACGTTTGATGGAGCGTGTGCGTGTGCAAACCCAACAGTTACATGAGTGGACTATCAATAAGATTCATCGGAACAGATTGAGGTCACCCTGACAGACTTACAGGCAACTATTAAGGTTTTCAGACGACATCAGGACAGTGTCAGAAGGATGTGTCTGATGTGTTTGCCTAGTTGGCGAGAGGGTTTAGCAGCTGAGTAATGTTGTCTTGAAGGGCAGGTGTCCTTATTTAAACTCACGTTGCAGCAGTACATGTTGACCAGCGGCAGCAGCACATAGTGCCGGACCACTGTAGGTCACGGGGGTAGCGTCTCTGTGAAAAGCACCTGCTGTCGGTGGTCCTCCGGAGTCCTCTGGGCCACGCTGTCTACCTGCGCTTTAAGATCAGATCCCTCTAACGTCCAGGACCCATAATGGGCGGAGCCGTCAGGGAGTGAACGTGCAGTCACATTGGCACCGTGCTCGCCCTTTGGTTACACCAATCACAGCTCTGGGGGTCAGAGGTCAGGACAGGAGAAAAAGGAACGGAGAATAACATCGTTAATTCAGGAAAATAGTCACCAGAGGCCTCAGTGGATTAGCCAAGGCTTTTTTCCTACAAATCGTTTCCAAACACATTAGCGGAGATATCATTTGAGTGATGGCGGTAACTTTTTTAAAGGAGTATATGTGACACCCTTAATGTATTCCCGGGTTTAATTATTTCTTAATATTGACATTTCTAATTAAGCAGCGTAATTGGAAAGTCAGTTCGGCGGCAATCATTTCAGCCCGCGCTGATAAATGAATAGAAAAATTATTAATGAATGCCACAGCTTTTAATTGCTGTGTACGTATTCATAATTCCGTCGCCATCCTCCTTGAAATGACACGATGACAAATACAAGTGTCATGTCAGCGCTTTCCCTTCTCATCGGGTTCCTCAATCAAAGAAAATCCATTTTGCGGAACACTAAAACAAATTAAGCCCGCATTTCATTTTCCACCTTCATTAATGCAGCTGTTGCCAAGGTTACAATCATTACAGCAACTGAAACAATAAAGTCCCTTGAAGATGCATCGCCGCATAGAGAACAAGGGATATTTCTGAGATCCTATATGTGTAGTTTAAAACCAGCACGTTTAACCATATGATTACATTTTGTAATATTTACCGTGTGTAAATAAACGAACGTTTTTTTTTTTAAAGAAATCTTAAAAGGGTATATGAATCATATTGCGTATTGCCATTAGCCGCTCGCGGTAGTGATTGAATGTTACTTCTCCGTTGCTAATGACAATTTATGGCGCATAAGGAGATGCGGCACAAGCGCAGTCGTGTTCTACGCCTCCCCCTGTTGTGGTGTTACGGGAAAACTGTAAACACAACGACCCAGTTTGGCTGTGCAGCCACGGGCAGGTTATCACGCTGCAGGCTGTGTAAATACTAACATCTCACAAACCGTCACAGAATTTAATGCTCATAACGCTGCTTTGGCCCTGTTAAATGTCACTTTTGAAGTGTATACACAGTGTGCGTTTTTTCAGCACGGGCATAAAAATAAAAGCCCGGAGCCGCGCAGTGAGGCCGGGGCTGGGAGGGGGGGAAGTGATGGGCTTTCAGACTGGCCTCTTTTGCATGCAAATCATATCTGAATTTCTCATTAGCATAAATGCATGAGCAACTCTAAATGCTTTTAATTTTCAATCTCGCCAAGCAGAGGAGTAATTTGTCACTGTCAGGGTGAAAATCTAAAAGGCGAGAACCAAAGGGAGCCAAGGACTCTGCGCTAAATTGGAATCATGGAAAATGTCTGATTTGCTAATTGACTGATGTGCAGTTCAATTGAGCTACCTTGAAGCTAAATAATTCTGTGTACGCTGAGAAAGTGTTTGGTGGATTTGCAGAGGCACATTACATTTCCATCCCCAGGACACTCTTCGCAGAAATGTTTTCACATTCGGCGTTACAGGACAGGAATTGCTGCACTAACTATAAAGTTGCCCTAATTACTATACGACCGGCACAGTAATTAATGCTGGTAGCTGACATTTTCTGTGTTGATCAGTGAGAAATCTCCTGATTAAATCCATTTTGATTTCATGTGGTAACGCAAGAACATGTGGGGGTTGGAGGATTTAGAGCCACTGTATATAACAGGATTGTGTTACTCTCTGTGCTAATACAGCTCTTCACCTGTGTCATTTACGCACCTTCTTATCTGTTGTCTTCATCTTCACATGAAACGAGTTTAGCATACGGTGATCTAATCTCGAATACTAACGATGCGAGCTCTTTACAAAACCAGACAAATTTGTGCAGGTGGGTTAGAGTTTGTTCAATTAGAGGAGCGTTGCACGTGTAAATAAAGGTATCCAATAGAAATATTGACCCTACCTCAACACCAGCCTTAACCGTTGTCCATTGATGCTTTGTTAAAAAAAAATGTATATACAAAAAAACTCCAACAGACCGACGTTTTGGTCAATTTGATCTTTGTCACCACCGCAGACCTTAAATCTCCCACAGATTCCCTGTGGATTATCAGGGCACACGATCAGGGCATACGTTCAGGGCACACGATCAGGGCACACGTTCAGGGCACACGTTTAGGGCACACGATCAGGGCACACGTTCAGGGCACACGATCAGGGCACACGATCAGGGCACACGATCAGGGCACACGTTTAGGGAACACGATCAGGGCACACGTTCAGGGCACACGATCAGGGCACACGTTTAGGGCACACGTTCAGGGCACACGATCAGGGCACACGTTCAGGGCACACGATCAGGGCACACGTTTAGGGCACACGATCAGGGCACACGTTCAGGGCACACGATCAGGGTACACGTTCAGGGCACACGATCAGGGCACACGTTTAGGGCACACGATCAGGGCACACGTTCAGGGCACACAATCAGGGCACACGATCAGGGCACACGTTCAGGGCACACGATCAGGGCACACGATCAGGGCACACGTTCAGGGCACACAATCAGGGCACACGTTCAGGGCACACGATCAGGGCACACGTTTAGGGCACACGATCAGGGCACATGTCAAGTACATATGAGTCTACAGCGCTTCCAGCTGCTCAGAGGTAACGAATTGATCTGCGTCTTTAGAGACACGGTCGTGTTGGAGACGTTGGTCGCATTATTGTCATGTCATCGTTTCAATTTGCACGTGAATGGTTCAAAAGGGCTCTGTTATGAGGAACTCCACGTTTTACCAACTGCCCTGGTTCCTGTTCCCTCGGGGCTAATGACAGTGTGGCAGTCTCTATTGTGCTCCCACATATATTGTTATATTACCACACACAAACAGACTGTTTGAGACACACACCGACGAACCAAAACACTATGACTCAATGTGCTCTTGGTCGTTTGCATGCTGCCGAAACAACACCGACCCACAGAGGCATAGACACTAGAACACCCCCGAAGGTGTCCTGTGGTATCTGGCATTATCAGCGTTGTTATTTTTCAGTTCTGTAAGTTGCACATTGGATTTGCACGTGGATCGAACTTGATGGAAGATCCGGAAGATCCGGAAGATCCCACAAATGCTCAATCGGATTGAGGTATCTGGAGGCCCGGGGCAACAGCTTGAACTCTTCATCGCATCTTCAAACCATTCCCAGACAATGTGTGCAGTGTGGCAGGGTGTTTTTTCCCAGCTGAACAGAGGCCACTGCCATCAGAAAACCCAATGGCCATGAACGGGTGCACCTGGTTTGTGACAGTGTTTAGGTTGAATGCCAGCATTGTCCAGCAGCATCACACTCACTCCGCCGGTTTGTCGTCTATTCACGGTGCATCCCGGTGCCATCACTTCCCCAGGTAACTGGCACACACGTACACACCCTGTCTCCGGTTTGTGTTCTTTCCCTCCTCGGACCGCTGTCAACAGGTACTCGCCATTGCAGACCGTGAGCACCCGGACGAGACTTGTCGTTTCAGAGATGCTCTGACCCAGTCATCTGGCCATAACAATTTTGTTCAAGTCGGTCAGGTCTCCTGCCCATTTACCTTTCATCCAACACATTGACTCACAGAACTGATCGTTCACTTACCATCTAATCTACCAGACCTTGGCGCGTAGGAGATGCCAAGGTCTTGTTAGGAGATGATCAACGTTTTCCGCTTCACCTGACAATGTTTTGGCTCATCAGTAAACGGGCACCATTCAGTAGCTGTTTTGAGACGACACCTGGAAACACATATTTGGAAATCTTCAAACTCATATGTGTTGTGTTGCAATGAGCGTGTAAAAAATAGACAACAAACCCACCTGTGACAATAAAACGATGTCATCTTTTCATCATGCGTATACTGCCCTCCAGTGGTAAAGAGATTATTTACATCATGCGTATACTGTCCTCCAGTGGTAAAGAGATTTTTTACACTTATAGTACAACACGGATGGAGCTGGTAGCTATGGCAGTTATTCTGGGCAGAATTAAAGCCTGCATGTTTCAATCTTCATATTGTTGTCGGCTGTCTTGTTGACTCACAGCTCCTCATACTATACAAAGGCTGTAAAAGCAGATTCGGAAATCAGAATTTGACCTTAATTGGGACACATTGGATGTACTGTAACATACTTTGTGTGATGTCCGAGTTATAATAATAATAATTAGTTACATTTTTATAGCGCTTTTCTAGGCACTCAAAGCGCTTTACATGGAAGGGGAATCTCCTCAACCACCACCAATTTGCAGCATCCACCTGGATGATAAGACGCCATATTGCGCCAGAATGCACACCACACACCAGCTTACTGGGAGAGAGGAGATGGTGATGATAGAGACAATTAGTATATATATGGGGATGATTAGGTGGCCAAGATGGACAGAGGACAAGAGGCAAGTTTGGCCAGGATGCCGGGGTTACACCCCTACTCTTTATCGAAGGACATCCTGGGGGTTTTAATGACCACAGAGAGTCAAGGCCTCTGTTTAACGTCTCATCCGAAGGACGGTGCTTTTTGACAGTATATTGTCCCCGTCACTATACTGGGGCGTTAGGACCCACACAGACCAGAATGCAGCCCCTTCTGGCCTCACTAACACCTCTTCCAGCAGCAACCTGTTTTTTCCCATCCAGGTACTGACCAGGCTCGGCCCTGCTTAGCTTCAGTGGGCAACCAGTCTTGGACTATAGTGTGATATGGCTGCGGGCAGTTCTCAACGGTACAATATTGTACGGGTGTCACTGGACTGCCGGCCGAAATTCCTCTTAGTAAGCATTCGATGTAATTGCCTATAGTAAAAGCTGGTTGATTGAGAGCTTAATATATCGAAATCTGCATTGGCCCTGAGCATGCAGAGATGCTCACCTTATTTCCAAAGCAGGATGGCACAAACCGTCGATCCATGATACACAATAATTAAATGCTGGGGCACCGGGCACTGATCACTTTAACAAGCTCATGCGCTAATCCTCTTTATAATTGCTAAAGGTATCAGGGGTAACTTTATGTAAAGTGTTTTACTACGATGTAGGGGTCTATGCTAGTTTCATTCATAGTAGATTGGGTGAAATTAAATTGTGTTGTGGGATTATATTCTCCCGACTTCATCCTCGTCTGTTTTATTCGGTTTTAGTGATTCTGATTCTTGACTTGTCAGTGGGATTCAAGCTGCTCCCATGGATTTAATACAGGAATATCAGAAAAAATGTTCTTATCAAAAATTAGAGGTTAATTCAAAATTAATTTGCTGCAGTCGTTCAAGGGATTGTTCTTTGTGAGCGAAAATCTGTTGTTCTGTGTTTTATTTTTTTTTACAAAAGCTCATCATCAAAATGTATGAGACATACCACGCTAATATCTCTTTAGAGAGCACAACTGAAAACTTGTCAAGAGGTACAGCTAAAAGCCAGGCTTGGCTTCCGATGCGAGCCATTGGTTCCGGGTCGTGCTCGTTTGGTGGTTTGGTTAACCGTGGGAGTTAACATGGCCGTGCAAGACTCCGTTGATCGGACCCTATCTGAGAAAGAAAAAACGTTGTGCCGAAAAAAACAGCTGTTAACCAGATCATATCTCTCTGAAGTTTAAATTCACAGACAACCAAAATGTCTTGGACACCCTCCCAGATTTTCTTTACCTACCCAAAGATATAAATCTGTTAAAACAATGTAAGCAAATATCAAAAGTCACCCCTGCATAAAACGTAAATGCAGTAGCACTGATCAAAACTGAACAAATGCCCCAGAAGAAACTAGCTCACTGTTACAACCAAACAATTTTTCTAGTGCTAACTTCCCCAAACTGGTATTTTTTTAGGGCTAGTATGGTGTTTTTGCAAAGCTACCAAGCATTGCATGGCTTTACATTCCTATAAGTAGCCAATGCACACAAGCTGCCTTCAGACTAGTCATACCATTTCTAATCTTACAATCGGTGGCATTCTTCCACACGGTTCCATATGTTTTTGTAATGAGAAGCACATGAGACATGTTGCCTCGGTCTCATGTCTCCAGTGTGACCTATGACATAGGGATGTCTGGCCCAGGGGCACTGAGGGCATTAAGGGGGTTAGGCACTGGATTGATGTGTCCCAGGCTGGTGGGCTTCCTTCTTTCAAATGCTCTCAAATGCATTTACAGGGCCTGAGTCACTGGCTCCTTTGTTTTCCCCCACGGCATCTCTTCGAGGGTGCGTCATGTCACAGTCGACATGAATAGGTTCAGTCTCAGACATGATTATTCTACCCATAAGGCTTAGTGGTGGGACAGATCTCTTTGGGCTTTGCCCTGTCTCAGGGTGGACAGTGGTCTGTTGTGGCATCTTTTTTGGTGGTCTGGGTCTTGGGTCTGGTGGTCTTGGGTTTGGTGGTTTGGGGCTTGGGTCTGGTGGTCTTGGGCTTGGTGGTCTGGGTCTTGATGGTCTGGGCTTGGTGGTCTGGGTCTTGGTGGACTTGGGTTTGGTGGTCTGGGGCTTGGTGGTCTGGTGCGTGGGTTTGGTGGTCTGGTGCGTGGGTTTGGTGGTCTGGGGCTTGGTGGACTTGGGTTTGGTGGTCTGGGGCTTGGTGGTCTGGTGCGTGGGTTTGGTGGTCTGGGGTTTGGTGGTCTGGGGCTTGGTGGACTTGGGTTTGGTGGTCTGGGGCTTGGTGGTCTGGTGCGTGGGTTTGGTGGTCTGGGGTTTGGTGGTCTGGGGCTTGGGGGTCTGTTGTGGTGTTCTTTTCGTGGTCTGGGGTTTGGGGGTCTGTTCTGGTGTTCTTTTTGGTGGTTTAGAGCTTGGGTTTTGGTGGATTGGGGCCAAAGGACACTGGGGAGAGAGATCCTGAGATCTTTCATTGGACCATTTATCTGTTGCTGTCGTTTCATCTTTCAGCATAATAGTGCCACAAGGACATGTTGCATGGATCTGTAGACGACTTCGGGAAGACACAGATGCTGTAGTTCGTTCATGGATTGAAAAGTTGTCATCCATTGAGCATGTTTGATACTGTATCTGACTGATGCATAACTGTCCCCAGTTACGGGAAATCCACAGATCTTATGTTTATACAGATTTCTTGTAATTTCTAACTAAGTGAACAATTTTCATTTATTGCAATAGGCATTTCTGTTTCTGTTTTTCGGTAAATATATATGTCAAATATTGAAATGTGTGATTCTCATGATAGACTGTAATTGTATAAAGGTAGCCAACCTCTGAAATATGCATGTAGCACCGTCAGACAGACACTGATTTGTCCCCTGCTCTTCAAAAATAATTAAATAATGGCATCTTATCAGAATAAATTGCAAGAAAGGTGACTTTCTGGGAGAGACAGGGAAGACAGGAGGTCCATGAGAAGCATTCTGTGAAGTTCGTGATTGGTCGACTTGTTTCCATAGCAGCAGTAGCAGGGTAGCAGACAAACTGCTTTGCTTTTTTCCGGTCCTAACGTCTCTCTTCTTTCTACCAAGGTCGGCCAACGCGGGGTCTGTAACTGCCACTCATCCCCAGACCCTGGAGGCGAGCATTTCCATCTCAACAAAAAGAGTCTCTGGCACCTTGACCCTCTCTGTAGCGTGAACAGAGGAGAGCTGCCACAGAGCTGTGGGGAGGGGCCAGCTGCCACAGAGTTGGGGGGAGGGGCCAGCTGCCAAAGAGCTGAGGGGAGGGGTCCAGCTGCCACAGAGCTGAAGGGAAGGGCCAGCTGCCACAGAACTGAGGGGAGGGGCCAGCTGCCACAGAGGTGAGGGGCCAGCTGCCACAGAGCTGAGGGGCGGGGCCAGCTGCCACAGAGCTGAGGGGCCAGCTGCCACTGAGCTGAGGGGCCAGCTGCCACGGAGCTGAGGGGAGGGGCCAGCTGCCACAGAGCTGAGGGGCAGGGCCAGCTGCCACAGAGCTGAGGGGCCAGCTGCCACTGAGCTGAGGGGCGGGGCCAGCTGCCACAGAGCTGAGGGGCCAGCTGCCACTGAGCTGAGGGGCCAGCTGCCACAGAGCTGAGGGGCCAGCTGCCACAGAGCTGGGGGGAGGGGCCAGCTGCCACAGAGCTGAAGGGAAGGGCCAGCTGCCACAGAACTGAGG
Source organism: Dallia pectoralis (assembly GCA_029465975.1). NCBI lineage: Eukaryota > Metazoa > Chordata > Actinopteri > Esociformes > Umbridae > Dallia > Dallia pectoralis. Next base: position 5,621,098 of record CM055757.1, on the reverse strand, counting down.
GGAGGGGCCAGCTGCCACAGAACTGAGGGGAGGGGCCAGCTGCCACAGAGCTGAGGGGAGGGGCCAGCTGCTACAGAGCTGAGGGGCGGGGCCAGCTGCCATAGAGCTGAGGGGCCAGCTGCCACTGAGCTGAGGGGCTAGCTGCCACGGAGCTGAGGGGAGGGGCCAGCTGCCACAGAGGTGAGGGGCCAGCTGCCCAGAGCTGAGGGGAGGGGCCAGCTGCCACAGAGCTGAGGGGCCAGCTGCCACAGAGCTGAGGGGAAGGGCCAGCTGCCACGGAGCTGAGGGGAGAGACCAGCTGCAACAGAGCTGAGGGGAGGGGCCAGCTGCCACAGAGCTGAGGGGAGGGGCCAGCTGACACAGAGTTGAGGGCCTTGGGGCCATCGGGGTCATTTTAAACAGCAGCTGCATGTGTACGATAAAGCCTGACAAGCAACATCTTTCCTTCATTCTTCCTAAAGAAATAATGAAATTATCTGAATATGTGTCGCTAAGTCCAATGCAGAATGTATAATGCTATAATGAATCTATAAACTTAAACTGTAAGAATCAGAACTCGTTTTTTTAACTCTGAGATCTGTTATTTTTAAATAAATATTTGAATAAAACAACTGTTGGCTATTTGCCCCAAAGATTAACCAGAATCGAAATATCCACACATGTAAATAACATGCTGAGGATAAGAAATCATGACAAAAAAGTATTGTTTTCCAAGGAATACTTAGTTCAATGGCGATTTAATGAACACTTAAGATAACAGTGGTCAACAGTAATAAAGTTGCAATACTCCCTGCTATTGCATCTGAAAGGAGCATGTTGAAGGGCAAACGAAGTCCCGCCTTTCACACTTTCATTGGTTGCGGAACCGATTCTTGCAATCCTATTGGATGTGACACAGTCAGTTTCATGACGACAACAATATTTCAGGAAGAACTTCCAGCCTGGTGAGAAACGCGTTACTGTGTCAACTCTTTTACCTTTCCAGGCGTGTGTAGACTTTCCGAGTTAGTTTTTGGTTTTCGCGTGTGTATTTGCATGTTGCAATTTGATTTGTGAACCTATATTGCATCTGTTTCAGTACAAAGTGTGTTTCTCTTCACATGTAGAGGGAAAAGTAGGCAAACCAAACGCGCTGGTGTCTTAGTTTGTGTTAGCCTGCTAGCTAACTAGCTACCAAAATACACGTTTTGGGGTGCTACATTTCAAATACAGTTTCAGTTAAATCTGAGCCAGATCTGTTCGTGGACACAAAGTGTGAATCATACAATGTGTATCGTTGTACGTTGAAGATCTTGTATGTTGATGTTGTCTATCGGGCACTAACTCTCTGATTAACGGTTCCTAATAATCCGTTCAGTTACATTGAATTGCTGACATTTTGTGTTGCCGTTAACACTTTTCCAAGCCACCCTGGCCTGCAGGTTAATAATGTGAATGTGACAGGCTTGACATTCAACTGGGCAGAACCACAACGAATACATTACAATTTATTTTGTATTGTTATGTAGTTTGGTTATTTGCCCACTTGGTGGCGCTACACATCATGTTTTAATCCACCGGTTATAGAGAATGCATGTAACCTGAGTTTTGTATCATGTTTCATTCATTGACTATAGATAGCAGTTGTTTTTGCATACAATATCTTCAAAATAAAATCCTTGATTTAGGCTTGTTACAATTTGGTCGCGCAACATTTGCATATTTGTCGTCATGGGATGATGAGAGATTAGCAGTTAATCTGATCTCTGATCACTGATCTCTGATCTATCACTAATTACTCTGACATTTACCCTGTCTTTATAATTGCCCCCTTTTTTAAGCGGTGCGTCAGTCATCGCAATCCTACCACAGTGCAACCATTTGCATTTCCTCAACAGTACCGGTTTGAGGGATGGCGGCTTCCAGCAAGATTGTGCCGTTCCGTTTGCCGCCCCTGCCCACCATTCGGGAGATAATCAAGCTGTACAAGCTGCGGGCAGAGAAACAGCTGTCACAGAACTTTTTACTGGACTTGAGGCTCACAGGTGAGTCGGCCAAGCTGCAATGCACCAGGTATACTGTCTCAGACACAATGGGTTGGTTCTGTGCCCGCGTGCACGGCACATGCCGTGCCCACGTAGGCATGTCCGCAAGCAGCAGGCACCACTGATCCGGTTATATCTGTGACGCTGTGCTGCAGATCTGATCTGATGATGCCCTTGAACGAGATTTTTAATTCAGATAAAAGCACTGAATAAGCTAAGACAACTTTGCCTGAGGGAGATACGAGCGGGCCGTCTCTCACCTTGATTTAGCCTGCGTTTGTCATGGACACGGAAATACAGAGACACGGCAACACATACACGCCCGGACACGCCCACGCACAGACACGCCCATGCATTGACACGCCCACACACAAGACACGCCCACGTTAATACCCGTATCCCAGTGTGAGGGAGTAGTGCTCGATGAATCCTGGACACTCTGTTATGAATTGTGTGCGCAGATAAGATTGTGCGCCAGGCGGGCAGTTTGAGGGACGCCCACGTGTGCGAGGTGGGTCCTGGGCCCGGGGGACTGACCCGCTCCATCCTCAATGCCGGTGCTGCGGACTTGCTGCTGGTGGAGAAGGACAACCGCTTCATACCCGGACTGAAGGTGGGTTAGCCGGGACCGAGCAGGAAGGCCCGGGCTTGTGTTAGGTAGTGTTACGCCGCTAAATGCTACATGTCCTGTTTTATGGGATGTCGACCTCCGTAGCTCCTGTCTGAAGCGGCGCCGGGGAAGGTCAGGATCGTCCAGGGAGACATACTCACGTACAGAATGGACCGAGCGTTCCCGAATGTCCTGAACAAGGAGTGGGAAGATGGTGAGATTACGTCCGGAACGTGCAGCATGTTCATAAATGCATTGGAACGTGAGCGTGAAGTTCCGGGAATTGTCTTTTCTCAGATCCACCAGACCTACATATCATAGGGAATCTTCCTTTCAACGTGTCAACGCCTCTACTCGTCAACTGGCTGGAGAACATATCCAACAGAACTGGACCATTCGTTTACGGTCGTACCAGACTGACCCTTACCTTCCAGAAAGAGGTGGCAGAGGTTCGTATGCTGGTCGCACCAAACAGTTTATTTTCTGTTAGTCTGTTTCCCTGGATAAGGAACTGCTTTTTTGTTAGGTTTAGACAGCCTCCTCTCACAATTAAGGGCTATATTTATTATATATATTATAACATGCGTCTCAGAGTACTGCATATTCGACTAACACAACTACGTGCGTCTCAGAGTACTGCATATTCGACTAACACAGCTACCTGCGTCTCGGAGTACTGCATATTCTACTAACACAACTACATGCGTCTCAGACTACTGCATATTCTACTAACACAACTACATGCGTCTCAGACTACTGCATATTCTACTAACACAACTACATGCGTCTCAGACTACTGCATATTCTACTAACACAACTACATGCGTCTCAGAGTACTGCATATTCTACTAACACAACTACATGCGTCTCAGAGTACTGCATATTCTACTAACACAACTACATGCGTCTCAGACTACTGCATATTCGACTAACACAGCTACCTGCGTCTCGGAGTACTGCATATTCTACTAACACAACTACATGCGTCTCAGAGTACTGCATATTCTACTAACACAACTACATGCGTCTCAGACTACTGCATATTCTACTAACACAACTACATGCGTCTCAGACTACTGCATATTCTACTAACACAGCATTTTGGGGTGTCATCGACAGAGGTTGACAGCCAGCACATCCAGTCGCCAGAGGAGTCGTCTGTCTATCATGGCCCAATACCTCTGTACTGTGAAGAGCTGCTTCACCATCCCAGGACGGGCCTTCATCCCCAAACCTGAGGTAGTCCCAACACACAAGCTGCCAAACACACATACACACACACACACCGTCTTGGCTATAACACACTCAAACGTTCAAGTTCAAAGTTTTATTGTCATGTGTACAGACAAACTGCACAATGAAACTCTTGTGACATGGCAAGCAACAACTATGTAGTTAAAAGAATAAAAATAAAACCAGAATTACAACAATATACATAGCTACAAAATATACATAATGATGTGAGAATATGGACAGTATGCAAACCTTAAATACTAAAATACTGCAATAAAAGTGATCTAGTGCCAGTAGTGGAGATTGATTTCTGAAGCTCCCTCCTCCAGCCCCCTCCTCCCCGTTTTCTCAATTTCGCTGCCGTCGCCGGGGCGCTTTACGAGACGCCGGTTCATTACGGCTGCGCTAAATCAGCGTAGTTTCTGAAGTCTCTTCAGAATTATGACGTGTAGTCGGGTGCCGATGATGCCAGCATCTCTGTTCCAGTGGACAGGCTTTAGGTCGCAGTCGGATGAACTAGCGCCCTCTTGAAATTCTAGTCGTCCCTTTAAGAGCTTGCTGTTAGTAAATATTTAATATGCATGGAATGGACCGAGTAAGGGAAGAGCCGAGCAGTGAAGTGAATGGAACTAGGGCTGATTGTTCATTCTCTTAGAAGAAATACTTCCAATGATTATTTCATCACATAGAGGCAGCTTTTACGCCATCTGTGTGTTCTTGTGTGTTCGCCTGAATGTGTTAATGTCTGTTTCCCCCGTTCGTTCGTGCGTGCGCGTGTTTCCCAGCAGGCTTTGGTGGAAGTGTTTCTGAGTGACTTAGTGTGTGTTTGTGCCGCAGTAGGTTGGTTTGTCCTCGCGCATGTTTATGTAGCGTATCTCAGGCGTACAGATATTACGAGGTCACTAGGGAAAGTGGATGTCATTAAGATAGACGGGGAGTGTGTTATGAGCTCGTCTGAACAGCCCACACGAGCCCATTCTGCCATTATACTCTATTGTATTAATTATTTTACATGTTCATGTAAATAGTATAATAATTGAGCTCTCTGACTCTGCCTTTGACTCTTTCTGAAAGGCTCGGATGAACGTACGCTCCTATGTGATGCCATGCTATGTTGGCTGGAATGTTTCTGTGTCAAATTTACCTAGTTTTAATTTGACTATAAAGTTCAGTATAAACTTTAAAGCGGTATAAATCAGTAAAATCACACAGGGGTTTCCATCGACAGTCTTCTAGGTTGTCACAGCAGCAATGGCTGGTCTAGAAAGGGCATAAACTCAAAAAATGCTATCAGGTTTGCCGTAGAAATTTTAAAAGCATATCTCACATCTCTCCTTTCAAGTTTTTATGCAAGAACAAGGGGGTGTTTCTGGATTAGTGCCATTCTCATTGGGTGAGGAACTCGTTTTGTACAAAGCGTTTCTTCATACCCACTTACCGAGACAGAGCTTTTAACAATATTGTAAAATTGGCTTGTGGAAAAAGGTAGTGCTTCGATATTTACTGCTTGTGAAGCCGTGCATAAAACTACGAGTGAATATCAATGTGTGTTCTTTGGCCAAGATATTCGCTGGCAATAACCGTTGCCATGAGGCAATGCATATAAAGTAGAGTGAGTGATGGACAGAAGCTGTATCCCTTGAGGCCTGGCCTCTGTGAGAGCATCTCTGAGTAAGGCCACGTTCTGTTCAGTCTGGGTGCAGCTGATAGACAGAGGACACATGTTCACAGAGACACAACTAGACACATTAAAGTATCATACTTACTGTTCTATTGGCATTATCTTGTTCCCTTTGTAGCTTTGTGTGGCTAATTGTATTTTTTATGTTCAGGGAATTGCTGGTATTTAAGTAGGCTAAATTGAAATATTCCTAGTGTGTTTTTGTCACATGTGGATATTTGTTAGGCTGTGGTCATGTTGTACCGCCCTGAAGCTTAGCGGCTGGTGCGACACTTGGGCTAGTGTTGTGTTTTATTTGTTGTCTATCTTTTAAGGGACACATTAATATAAAGATTAGTGAAGTTAAGAGTATGTCTTTGTGTGGCTGTGTAATAACTTGTAGGGACATTATAGTAAAACAAGGAAGTGTGACATTGTGGTGACATTCTGCCAATGTCTAAAAGGAGAAAAGTTTTTATCATCTGAATTATTTTCTGTGTAACAAATGACATTTTTGTGGGGGGAAATAAAAGATTGGTGTCCTCGCAAGTATGGTGACATGTTTGTCTTCGTAGTCGTAGGAACGGGTTAATATAAAGAAAAGGTAATGGTGCGTGGCTGTAATTACGCCTGTCAAGAGTTCTGAAAACTGTGTCATAAAACACTCAATTGCCTGACACGTATATTCCTCATGCTGCTATACTATCTCTCAATATGACAGTACATCAAACCCAATGACACGTGTCAGAGGCCAGGTCGCGCAAATGGCAATTAACCGCACAACCACTGTCACCTGATTGGTAAAAAGAAAATCATAGTTTTACCATGTAACTAAAAAACAGTAATGAAGAATTTAGGTACCTAGTTGTAGCTGTGTGGTCTTACTACGAAGAACACCAGCAAATGATTAACCCATTGCACTTATTGACTGTGAACGCAGACCACCAAGATTGTGCCTTAATGCAGTTTGACCTGAGGGGATAAGAGAGAGGTGGCCGACTGGTGATTAGCGAGAAAGAAACGCTGACTCTATTCTCCATTAACAGCTGCTGATTCATATTGACGTGTTTTCTTACCGTGCGCCTCGTCTGTCGACATGCATTTCCTCACGACTGTGGCGAACTCGCCGGCTGCTTCTGTTTTTGTCCACCGATTCCGGTGGTCATTGAAGGCCGGACAGCGGGATTGGCTGACTGGTTGTGTGCTCTGCAGTCCGGTTGGCTCACAGGTCGTGTCCTGTCATGGATTCCATTCACACCTCTGTCAACATCCTCCCGGATTAGCTTCGTTCTTTTAATTACCATATTCAATATTTCAAATACAAACAATGGCTTCTTGTGGTCAACGACGATGCAGTAAAATGTCGAATTGTCTGTGCTTACAACGACGGTTGTATTGGCTTGATTTAAAAGACATTCTATTGCCGTGTCTCTGAATAATATTCAAATGACAGGTGAAGGACTTGGACTCTGCAGAGACGGGGGACAATGTGACCCACCTGTTTTTCCTTCCCATATTCAAACGCCGCTAGCGTTCCCGTGTGCTTCACAGCCGAACATGCATTTCTAACGCTTTACCAAAACGCAGTGTCTTCAAGCGAAGCGTACAACCATGTCGATGAGAAAGTGTTAGAGAGTAAGGAGTAGCCATAGAACAGAAGACGAGTGGATATCCTGATGCATACAGTCAGTGTGCTCTCCACGATTCATGACATTGATTGATCTGCGGGCTGAGTGTGGCATACGTCCAGCAGATGGCCTGGTGCTCATCATCAGGGCACCATCGCCCACGCTGCCTCCCGAGTCTCTGAGAAGGACCCTACAGATGTGTCCCCCAATGACCCGGCCAGCACCCTTACCCTACCCTTATGCTCGGCGCATTTTCTGTTCACCATAAATGTAAGAAATATGTTGTATATCTGGCACCTACTACAGATACGTGGTAGAACAGCACTTTATTCATCTAGGCCTGTTCTTATTCGGGTCGAGCGCAGTAGCAGGAGTGTAGCAAGGTAATTTCAATGACTCTGTGTAGATAGAAAAATGCCTGAAGGCTTGGACTCAATATATTTAAGTCCCAAGTAAGAAAATGCTTAAAATACACTAGCCTTCTCTTTGTTCTGCTACCCCCCCCCACCCCCCTCCCCCATCTACTAATCAAAATGCTCAGGTTGGCAGAATTGGCTTTACATGTAATCTTCACTGCACTGCTATTGACAGGAAAAGGTAGTCTAATTTAAAACATTGAATTATACAGTGGGCATAAATAGTCTACACACCTCTGTTTGAACGCCAGGTGTTTGTGACGTGACAAAATGAGAGACAGATAAATCACGTCAGAACTTTTTCCACATTTAATGTGACCTATAACATAAACAATTCAATATATTTTTTTCCAATAGCGTGCACCCAGCCTCAATAGGAGATAGATTTTGCTTGGAATGAGACATGTAGACTATTTTAACTCGAGTCACCTTTTCACACTTGTCGTTAAATATGTAAAAAAATGTATCTGGTAGGCTGGGTTCCCTTTGCCTTATATGCCATTTGTGTAAAGATCAAAAACGTTTGCCGAGCAAATATGCAATAATTAAGGGAAAACAGGAAGCGGGCAAATACTTTTACTGGATTCTATACAGATCTATGTGTATATTTGAAAGTATGCCTTCCAAACCTTTTTAATTGCAGCTTTGGTTAATTCAGAAAACCAAAAAAAAGGCAATTGAGAGAAAAATGTTCTGTGTTTACAACCTTTTAATGTGCCGACTGCACTACAGCCAAAATATTTTCTGAACCTGATGATCTAAAATATTGAAATGCTCCTTTGAACTGTCAAGGTGTGTTGTTTTCTTAGCAGCCCTGCTTTTGTCATCTATTCCAGTAAACCTCATACTGCTAAGATACAGCTACAAGGTCGTCCCTGTTACTTTTCCGCGCCATGCGTGTGCACAGAGTCTTGTACAACGCAAGGTCATCTTCAGCTGACGCGCGTACAATTTCATATCTCCAAAATGGCCCGTCATAAAGATGATAGTTGTCCAGAATGAACTGCCTCAGGTGAACCACGGTGAAATAACGGAGCACTTTAGGCGATTGTTCTCCTCACCGGCACATTGGTCGTTGCCGATCGGGTTTTGATGACCAATCGGGTGATGAGATTACCGGGGCCGGCCGATATGTGTATTTGCAGCTGCCAACTCGATGCCTCCCTTGACGCTTCGCTGCTATTATTGAAAGCATGCACTTACATTGAATACCTCTGTGCTCAACTACGGATGAAAACGAATTTACCGCTGTGGGTTTTGTTTGGAGCCTCAGCACTACTGCGTGAAGCCCAGATCAGCATCTCTGCATCTGACTGTGCGTACCTGGGCAGGCGAGCCCGTCTCCATGCTCAGATGGATCAACCGTCTCTCTCGTTTCGCATCTTAGGCCCACATGGCCGATATGTCGCGACGGCAACCCGGGAAACCCTTTGAAGGAAATCTAGGTTAAATACACAAGGGGATCTTATTAGACTTTACCCAAGAGGGGTGCCGCTATTTGATATCCGCGCTCATGCGTAACCGGGAGAGAGCCTTGAATAATCCATGTTTGTTTCCAGAAAGCACTTTTTCCCCGAACAACCCTGTGAACTGTAATGAGATGTGTGATTCCGGGCAGATTAACAAGCCAATCTATAGTGGTAACTATTTAATGAGCTCTCACACAGGCCGTTCTACTTCTATATTCGGAGGAACATGCCATACTTGGGCGCTCATTTAAACGGGCCGGCACGAAAATAGAGGGACTTAATCCCCAGATGGGTGAACGACCGACCAGTATGAATCAGATTTGGCGTTCCTGCTCATATTAGCCGCTTAAAGCTGACGCGACTGTTTTGACACGGGCTCGGCTGGCGTGATGCTCGGCGGACCCGGAGCAATGCGGGGATCCAGATTGCAGTCCTGACTGTGTTCCACGTTGCCCACGCTGACTGGATGACTTTAGCAGCTGTGGCTTGTTATTCCAGTCCAGTTGTATAAATGCACCAGCGTTCCTGCACACGTTGTCTTTCGTTATCATTATGTTCACTAGTTAAAATGTCTTTGTTTGCCAGGGCTCTCTTAAGGTTAGTTATTTCAGAGTACCGATGCTCCCTCTGCCTCTGTGTAGAAAGGTTCTGCCTCTGTGTAGAAAGGTTCTGCCTCTGTGTAGAAAGGTTCTGCCTCTGTGTAGAAAGGTTCTGCCTCTGTGTAGAAAGGTTCTGCCTCTGTGTAGAAAGGTTCTGCCTCTGTGTAGAAAGGTTCTGCCTCTGTGTAGAAAGGTTCTGCCTCTGTGTGGAAAGGTTCTGCCTCTGTGTGGAAAGGTTCTGCCTCTGTGTGGAAAGGTTCTGCCTCTTTGTGGAAAGGTTCTGCCTCTGTGTGGAAAGGTTCTGCCTCTGCGTGGAAAGGTTCTGCCTCTGCGTGGAAAGGTTCTGCCTCTGCGTGGAAAGGTTCTGCCTCTGCGTGGAAAGGTTCTGCCTCTGCGTGGAAAGGTTCTGCCTCTGCGTGGAAAGGTTCTGCCTCTGCGTATAAAGGTTCTGCCTCTGCGTAGAAAGGTTCTGCCTCTGCGTAGAAAGGTTCTGCCTCTGCGTAGAAAGGTTCTGCCTCTGCGTGGAAAGGTTCTGCCTCTGCGTGGAAAGGTTCTGCCTCTGCGTGGAAAGGTTCTGCCTCTGCGTGAAAGGTTCTGCCTCTGCGTGGAAAGGTTCTGCCTCTGCGTGGAAAGGTTCTGCCTCTGCGTGGAAAGGTTCTGCCTCTGCGTGGAAAGGTTCTGCCTCTGCGTGGAAAGGTTCTGCCTCTGCGTGGAAAGGTTCTGCCTCTGCGTGGAAAGGTTCTGCCTCTGCGTGGAAAGGTTCTGCCTCTGCGTGGAAAGGTTCTGCCTCTGCGTGGAAAGGTTCTGCCTCTGCGTGGAAAGGTTCTGCCTCTGCGTGGAAAGGTTCTGCCTCTGCGTGGAAAGGTTCTGCCTCTGCGTGGAAAGGTTCTGCCTCTGCGTGGAAAGGTTCTGCCTCTGCGTGGAAAGGTTCTGCCTCTGCGTGGAAAGGTTCTGCCTCTGCGTGGAAAGGTTCTGCCTCTGCGTGGAAAGGTTCTGCCTCTGCGTAGAAAGGTTCTGCCTCTGTGCTTCTATATCGACGTGCTTTATGAGGCGTTTCAGTCGTTTTTCCTGATCTTATTGTCAGTTGAGTTTTATGGACACAGTCAGGTTTTCTTCTCTTTGATATAGACTAGCTGTGCATTCAGAGAGCAACTGTAGAAGGATAAAGGAATACTTGCAAACGACAGCCGGTCTCTCTACATGCAGTACATTTTAGTGAAATCTTTGGCAGGAAGCTAAGAGCCAGCTAAAACTGCCCACTGAAAAACACACACGCACGCGCACACAAATGTAACCTACGCATGTTGCTTCCACAAAATCCTTTTATTAGTAGAAAATAGAACTACTTGCACAAGAACATTTAGGACACCGCCGTTATTACACTCGGAACTGTTTCAAAATCGTCCGGCAAAATCAAGAAGTGCTAAAGCATCCACAAAAATAAGCTGTAATTATCTGAACGCTCATTCTGCTCTCGCAACTGTTCAGACATCTAAAGGCTGTTCTTTGATCCCAGGCCGTTTGAAGCTAATGAAATGGTGTTTTCCGGCAGATGAGCGGGGGGATGCACGTGGAGCTGACACACACCTCACACACACACCTCACACTGGCCCCACTCAAATGGCAGTAGACAGAAAGGCTTTGCCTGTTTTCCACATTGCCAGTTGCATTCTGTACATTTGGACCTGTGAGACTCGGGCCACCTGAAACAAACTGCTATCAAACACAGGAACACGAGCGGAGGTGGAATCCGCTAGTCTTCTTATAAAGAAGGTACAGTTTATGAACTTCAGACATTCAAATAAAATAGGAAAGCGTGTTCCCGTGGCAGAAAACGAGGTATAAAATGAAGTCCCGAAATGTGATCGCCGAACGTGTACAGACTTTTAATTGAATAGGAAATCCTGAAGCATGATTTCGACAATACTAACAAAAGAAGAAAGTGTGCAAACATTTCTGGATAAAACCAAACTGTTTCTCGTGCTTCTGAAAGGATTGTGTGCTTTGGATTATAATGGAATGATAAGGTTGAGAAGCCAGCTAGATCCTCCTGTACAGAGCTGACTAGTTTACTGAAGACTGAAGTCTGGCACAAGAAATAATGTAGAAAACATGTGCAAGAATGTAGAATTTACATACAGACGTAATAAAGGTCAATGGCATGAAGTACCAACGGTACCAGACTCGACACCGGACGGGCGGTACCAGACCCGACACCGGACGGGCGGTACCAGACCCGACACCGGACGGTACCAGACCCGACACCGGACGGGCGGTACCAGACCCGACACCGGACGGTACCAGACCCGACACCGTACGGGCGGTACCAGACCCGACACCGGACGGTACCAGACCCGACACCGGACGGGCGGTACCCGACACCGGACGGGCGGTACCAGACCCGACACCGGGCGGTACCCGACACCGGACGGTACCAGAACCGACACCGGACGGTACCAGAACCGACACCGGACGGTACCAGACCCGACACCGGACGGTACCAGAACCGACATCGGACGGTACCAGACCCGACACCGGACGGTACCAGACCCGACACCGGACGGTACCAGAACCGACACCGGACGGACGATACCAGACCAGACACCGTCCCGACGTTACCAGACCCGACGCCGGCCCGACGGTACCAGACTAGACACCAAACTATACCAGACCCAACAGCGGCCGGACGGTACCAGACCTGACAGCGGCCGGGCGGTACCAGACCCGACAGCGGCCAGACGGTACCAGACCCGACGGTACCAGACCCGACGGTACCAGACACCGGACTATACCAGACCCGACACCGGCCGGACGGTACCAGACCCGACAGCGGCCGGACGGTACCCGACCTCCCTGGGGTCCATTTGGCACATTCTCATGGCGGGCACAGTCACATTCTTATCTTCGATTTATTGCATTTGTCAAAGACTCCCGGGCATTGGACACTATAGCTATTGGGCTGATACACTGTGTGGACCCCAGCTCTGCCCCCGGGCACGGTGGGGGGTGAAACCTGCCCGTCGGAGGCTGCCAGGACCTGATGTGATGCCCTGGTTGGTAGTCACCCACCTGCAGGTGGCAAGCTGGTCTCAGCCATCTGCTTGTCCTGTCCTTCCTGTCCTCAGAGAGGAAATATACTGGGACTGGGCCACACATTACTGGGACTGGGCCACACATTACTGGGACTGGGCCACACATTACTGGGACTGGGCCACACATTACTGGGACTGGGCCACACATTACTGGGACTGGGCCACACATTACTGGGACTGGGCCACACATTACTGGGACTGGGCCACACATTACTGGGACTGGGCCACACATTACTGGGACTGGGCCACACATTACTGGCAATCACCAGCGCCTGCATTTCAGGCCAGATACAACCCCCCCCCACCTAGCCGTGTAACAGACAGCCATTAAAACAGGACTGTGTTGAAGGGCAATAGTGACCCCTGACCTATTGATGGACAGCTGGGCGTGTGCATGCTGAATAACATGCTTTCAATGTGCAAGTATGCGTCATGCCAGTCAGAAAGCGACAAACAGACACATAGAATGTCTGTCAGTCAGTTTGTCAGAAACAGACGGACTGTCAGTCGGATTCAGTCAGTCAGATTCAGTCAGTCACATACAGACAGACAATCGGTCCCGGTGACACGAGGACGGGGGCAATAAATATGAGCGTGAAACTGAGAGAGGCATATAAATAACGCTGGAAAGGTGTTGAACTCTGGACATCACGTCGTAACCATTCAAGGTTTTACACACGACTACATTACTGACACACCAAGCTGCATAGAGTCCTCCCTTTCACCCCCCCCCCCCAAACACACACACACACAACTGGTTTTCCTTGGTGTCCAGGCATCTTGCACCAGTAAGGTGGCGGGACATATTGCCCGTTGAGGCACTTCACATATGGAGAAATAACTCAAACAGTTTGAACGTTTGAGTTGAGTCAACACCCTCTTCATACTATCACAGTTTCAGCCTTCCCGTTTGCCACCATGCCCCCTCACAACAATTCCGAGACGCACTGCATTATGGGACATGAATAACACATCCTGTCCAGACAGACCAGCATGTAACAGTGGCTTGTTCCTTCACCAAGGGGATTAGGGAGGTGCTCTGTGCCAGTTTATAGGACCACGCAGAGACAGATGCCCTCCTACCCAACCTCAAAGCACTGGCAGTCACAAACACACACACACACACCCCGCACACAGATCCCAGACAATAAAGATATTTGGGCGCAGGATCCCGTTTCCATGGCAGTGAGGAGGCGGACAGCAGGATGAAAAGCACATGCAGCCCAGTGTGTCAAAGGGTTGTGTGTGTGTGTGTGTGTGTGTGTGTGTGTGTGTGTGTGTGTGTGTGTGTGTGTGTGTGATTATGTAACGTCTGTATGGGTGTGAAGTGAATGTCTGTGGGTAGGTCTGTGTCTTTTATTTCCTTGCCTAATACATGAAGTCAGTAGCACAGCACACAGGGCTCAGTGAAAACGCAACCACATGCATGTTTAACAGCCTAGTCTGCCGGCTTCTCCCTCTCCACCTGTCTCTCCACCTGTCTGTCCGTCTCTCCACATGTCTGTCCATTTTGCTTTCTCTGTCAGTCTCCCCGTCTCTCTACACCTGCAGTGTGAGGTCCAGTATTGTTCTGTCTACACCTGCAGTGTGAGGTCCAGTATTGTTCTGTCTACACCTGCAGTGTGAGGTCCAGTATTGTTCTGTCTACACCTGCAGTGTGAGGTCCAGTATTGTTCTGTCTACACCTGCAGTGTGAGGTCCAGTATTATTCTGTATACAAGCACTCCATCAACAGTTTCAGCAGGAAATAATTTTTTTTTTAGGCACAGGCATTTTGTTCCACTATATATACACGTGTCGTACTCTACCAAGCATTCCTCTGCATAATAAACACTGACAGGTCAGACCGCATGCTTAGGCAAAAATATCAATCCCTCTATTAGCTACCAAAAATAAAAAGTATTTATCAATTCAGGTCCAACAACTAGCATTATCTAGTGGATGGTTGAAAACTACAATGGCTTGCTCATGAAAAAATTCCACATATCATCATTGCCCATTTGAGACAATAACACAAATATTGCTGACCTGCCGAATGGGTGGCTACCAAACGGTTGTTAGCAGCTAAATGATTGCTTTTCAATTCAAACCTTTGGCAAGGAAAAGGAGATGAACGGGAGGCTATCAGCGAATCCACTCCCCCGGGGGGGCCTCTCAATGTGATTTACGGATGCTGATCGCTGGGGTATCTGCATTTGTACAGCAGCGATTCCCCTCCCACTGCAGCGCCTGTCTTCCTCCCCTGGCTGTGTGTCGTGGCGTTTCTCATTCGCCGTCCGTCCGTCTGTCCAGGGGACCCATCGGGGAATACCTCCGCCCGCTCGTGTGCTGCTCGCGGAACAACCGGAAAATACTATGTGGGTTGGAGGGGGGGGGATAAAATGCCTTCCGAGTCTTTTCCCTCCTCTCGTTAACCTCACCTAATCCGCCGTCTCTTGCTCCGTTGAGAGCCAGGTGTGTCGCATGCAGAGGCTTCCCCAAAGCCGGTGTCGCGCCGCGTGACTCCCGGGCCGTTGCCTAGACGTAGTCCTGCAGGCTGTAGCCGGTCTTGTTGTCTAGCGGGGAGAGGGAGCAGTACTGGTGTTGGAGCTGCTCCTGCTGCTCCTGCAGGAGCTGCTGCTGTTGTTGCTGCAGTAGCAGTTTATCGGGCGGAGGCAGGAGGACCAGGTCCTGGTGGCCGTGCCTCTTCCCGGAGCACGTCATGCAGAAGATGGAGCCCCCCACGAACAGGAAGCCGGCCGACAGGAAGGCCACGTACACGGCGCCGCCGGGCTCAAACTTATTGCTCTCCGGCACGCTGCGGTCCAGGAAGTTGGTTATGACCTCGTTGGTGAACCAGGAAGCGGGCACCAGGCACAGGAAGCCGGCGGCGATGAAGCAGCCGCCGCTGGCGATGGCCGCGTGCCTCTTGGAGCGTCGTCCGCCCCCCCAGCGGGTGCACTTGAGCCCCAGGGAGGCCAGACACAGGCCCATGGCGGCCGTCACGCACGACAGCACCATGGTGGTGCGGGCCGTCTGCAGGTAGGCGGGCAGCGACAGCACCGAGTACTTCAGGGTGCAGCTGAACATGCCAGTGCTATACCAGGTGCAGTCCATCCACAGGCCCTGCATCTGGGAGATGGCGGTGATGATGTTGGAGCCCACGTCCGCGCTCACCTTCCAGTTGGGCAGCATCGTGGCCACCATGGCGCCCATGATGCCCAGCAGGGCCAGGACAAACGCGAAGACCTGCATGCCGGTGGACGCCATCTTCCCCCTGCTGCCGAGGCGCCCCGACCTCCAGGCACCATCCACCCAGTGCCGGGCCAGGCACCTCTCCTCCGCCTCCACCGCCCCTCGGCTCAGACGGCTGGAGGGGGGATACTGCTGATAGAGCTGGCCGATCCTCAGCCCCTCAGCTCAGCCACTCAGCCTCTCAGCCCCGGCTCCACTGAACTGGAGAGAGCAGACAGGAATGGGAAATTGAATTGAGCAGGTCTCTCTCTCACCACCCCCCCCCCCACTCACCCTATTATACACTCAAGACTTGCAGGAACAAAGGAGAACGTGAGGCTGGACCGATACGAGAGCCCGTCTGCTTATTGAAATAAGGAGATACTGGTTTTAATGTCTGAGTGTGTTTTCTGTTGCGTCTGGCTTTCCTACACCTACACCACAGCTGAACAATTAGCAGGCAGGAGAATACGCTGCTGATATCTGCTCTGTATGTGGACTTCAGCTGCAGTGTCCTCTTCACATCTCTCCGCTAAGGTTAACAAACCACAGTGACTTCAGTATCCCAGGTAATTTCTTTAAAAAATTATATTCCGATATTATTTATTTCCATAAATGTTTTATTAAAAAACTTTGAAATAACACATCACATTTCTTTCGTCGAGATGCTTACATGCATTTGCCATGCTTCCGTACATTTGCCAGCATTGCTTTTTGATCGATCACGTCCTAAATATTATTATAAGTAATTGTACCAAGACAGAGGTCCGTTAATTGTAACTGAGTGCAATGTACAGAGAGAGAGAGAGAGAGAGAGACCGGGAGCAATGTTGTGGTTCTTACCTCGGCTGCTGCTGCAGAGATCCTTATGACGCGCCGGTTTGCTCGCGCTGATTTCTGTAAACAGACATGTACCGTAACACCGGGCGAGGAGGGGCGAGGAGCATTTGAACCTTTCCAACGAACCCATTCATGTCACCCATTTCCTTAGCAACAGTATAGAGGACATCCTAGCCAGTCGTGTGGACCACACACACACACATGCTCACTCCGCGCATCTGAGGAGGCTGTGCTTTTCTCACCCGTTCAGCGTGTACGTCACTTGGCTCGTGAGCCAGGATAAAGAATTTTGTGTGTGTGTGTGTGTGTTGGAGTGTGTAAGTTTAAAAGCTACGGGAAAACGTGTCACCACTGACACTGTTACAGTATGTGTGTGCGTGTGGAAACTAGTAACTATATTTTTTAAGCGTCGCATTACAATGCATTTTGTTCTTGAATTAATGTGTGACTCATGCTTTATTTCTGCAGCATATTATGTAGACGCTATACGTCGTTATTACGGGGCGTCTAAGCGCGCGTCTAGTATCAGCGCGTCCAGTATCAGCGCGTCCAGTATCAGCGCGTCCAGTATCAGCGCGTCCAGTATCAGCGCGCCCAGTAACAGCGCGCCCAGTAACAGCGCGCCCAGTAACAGCGCGCCCAGTATCAGCGCGTCCAGTAACAGCGCGTCCAGTAACAGCGCGTCCAGTAACAGCGCGTCCAGTAACAGCGCGTCCAGTAACAGCGCGTCCAGTAACAGCGCGTCCAGTAACAGCGCGTCCAGTAACAGCGCGTCCAGTAACAGCGCGTCCAGTATCAGCGCGTACAGTATCAGCGCGTCCAGTATCAGCGCGTCCAGTAACAGCGCGTCCAGTAACAACACGTCCAGTAACAACGCGTCTAGTAACAACGCAATCAATCAGGACAGAGCTGTTCCAGTTCAATATTGACATATGTTATCAGATTTCCAGCCAGGGTTGGCATTTGGCAGCGCTAGATTTTTTTTTCATGACAAGCAATATTGATCTTAAACATTTCCAATTTGTATGCACTTTTGGCCACATTCTCACCGTTAATATTCAGCATAACTTAATGCACATTTTTACATCAAGCGTCGATATCTAGTTCGCAAGCAATTCAGCTTTCGCCTAATGACACAGACGAATGAATGATTTGATTCATGGTTTTCTTACCTCCAGTCTCTGATGCTTAAGCAAAGACAATAACATTAACTTCATTACATTTTCTAGATATCTTTATCTAACCGAGGCTGCAACGGTGGACGATCATGTTGCAGCTTTTTTGTCAACTTTAAGAATTTGAATAACCAATTGCACGTCGGGAAATCTCGTTTAATCAACAATGTATTTTCCAGCTACTGTAGCATGCACTTAAAACCCAATATGAGATCTATCATTTACCACAAATAATTCTTATTGCAATAATAACGCGATATAAGCTCTTCAATAATATCCATATATATGAGAGAACCCACTCCAAACATGTGGCAGTGTCTCTTGTTTTATAACTAGCTGTATACACTTAAAAAACATTTTGCCCTCCGGTGAAGCAAATAACGTTGATCATCTCCTAACGAGGGCACGTGTCAAGGTGTGTGTAGATTAGATGGTAAGTGAACAATCAGTTCTCATAGTCAATATGTTGGAGAAGGAGAAATGAGCAGAAGTAAAGACCTGAGCAACTTTGACAGGAGCCAAATTGAGCACCTCTGAAACAACAAGGTGTGTGGGGTGCTCCCAGTCAGCAGTGGTGAGTACCTATGGACTGTGGTCAGAGAAGGGAAACGAAGGCTGTCACATCTGGTGGAGCCGACAGACAGTGGGACATGAATGTGTAATAACACACTGTGCATCACACCCTGCTGCATATGGGTCTGTGTATCTGCTGACCCGGCAGAATGCCCTGGCAGACCGCTGCAGTCCAAATACACTGTGATGGTATTCCCTGATGGCGGTAGCCTCGTTCCACAGAACAATGTGCTCTGCCACACGTACATGTTCAGGAATGGTTTGAGAAACACGATGTATAGTTCAAGGTGTTGTCCTGGCCACCAAATGTCCCGGATCACGATCGACTTACAGGACTTGAAGGATCTGCTGCAGATGTCTCTGTGTCAGACACCACAGGACTCCTTTAGGGGTCTTGTTGTGTCTGTGCCTCACCAGGTTTTGGCGGCATATTCATAATGTTTTTGCTGATCAGTGTGTACATATCAAATAGTTTTATCCGTTTACCTCACAGTAGACATGGGTGATGATAGATGACGAGGACCAGCATCATTAGGCGGGTGGTCATAATGTCTCGGCTCAGTAGTGTGTGTGTGTGTGTGTGTGTGTGTGTGTGTGTGTATATATTTTTGCCAGAATTGACCCTCTATAGAGCAGACTGCATCAGCCACCACTCAACGAGAGACAAAACCACACAGCTGCTACCTCCTGGCTCCTCCACTCCCCTCTACAGAGGAGTTTTATTAGAAGGGGGAGGAGGCGCTGGGAGTACGGCCGTGACTCCTGAATGACAGCGAGGCAAAACAACTGGCCGTGCCAGTAGAAGGAATACCCACTGATGACCGATGTGTTGTTCTAACTAATGTCGCTGTGTGGGACAAATTAATATAAACAGCCGGCAACAACACAATGCACTCCCATCAAACAGCCGGCAACAACAGAATGCCCTCCAGTCATAAACAGCCGACAACAACAAAATGCCCTCCAGTTATAAACAGCCGGCAACAACAGAATGCCCTCCCGTCAAATAAACAGCCGGCAACAACAGAATGACCTCCCGTCATAAACAGCCGACAACAACAAAATGCCCTCCAGTTATAAACAGCCGGCAACAACAGAATGCCCTCCCGTCAAATAAACAGCCGGCAACAACAGAATGACCTCCCGTCATAAACAGCCGACAACAACAGAATGCCCTCCAGTCATAAACAGCCGGCAACAACAATATACCATCCCGTCAATAAACAGCCGGCAACAACAGAATGACCTCCCGTCATAAACAGCCGGCAACAACAGAATGCCAACCAGTCATAAACAGCCGGCAACAACAAAATGCCCTCCAGTCATAAACAGCTGGCAACAACAGAATGCCCTCCAGTCATAAACAGCCGGCAACAACAAAATTCCCTCCAGTCATAAACAGCCGGCAACAACAGAATGCCCTCCAGTTATAAACAACAACAAAATGCACTCCAGTCATAAACAGCTGGCAACAACAAAATGCCCTCCAGTCATAAACAGCCGGCAACAACAGAATGCCCTCCAGTCATAAACAGCCGGCAACAACAAAATGCCCTCCAGTCATCAACAGCCGGCAACAACAGAATGCCCTCCAGTCATAAACAGCCGGCAACAACAGAATGCCCTCCAGTCATAAACAGCCGGCAACAACAGAATGCCCTCCAGTCATAAACAGCCGGCAACAACAGAATGCCCTCCAGTCACCCTCCAAACCCATAACGAGGGTGTTCACTGGTTGATTGATTGGTTTGATGATTGATCTGTTGACTTAATTTGGCCCAATGACCTAACTCTCCAGATCGAGACGTCTCCTCAGGGACCGTTTACGCGTGTAAGACCGTACAAACATGGCGATATACACACCACAGTGATACGCACACACACACCACAGTGATACGCACACACACACCACAGTGATACGCACACACACACCACAGTGATACGCACACACACACCACAGTGATACACACACACACACAGTGATACGCACACACACACCACAGTGATACGCACACACACACCACAGTGATACGCACACACACACCACAGTGATACGCACACACACACCACAGTGATACGCACACACACACCACAGTGATACGCACATACACACCACATACACACCACATACACACCACATACACACCACATACACACCACCGCACATACAAACCACATACACACCACCGCACATACAAACCACACACACCGCACATACACACCACCGCACACACACACAATGATACACACACACCACCGTGGTACGCACATACACACCACCGCACATACACACCACAATGATACACACACACCACCGTGATACGCACATACACACCACCGCACATACACACCACCGCACATACACACCACAGTGATACGCACATACACACCACCGCACATACACACCACAGTGATATGCACATACACACCACCGCACATACACACCACCGCACATACACACCACCGCACATACACACCACCGCACATACACACCACCGCACATACACACCACCGCACACACACACCACCGTGGTTCATCCTGCGGACGTTCTGATGACCTTCCCACGTCACTCTCCAGCTCCTGTTGGGCTGCTGCACTAGGTCGACAAATATCGGAGTGGGTTTTTACCAACAGGATGTGTCCTATGTGCTGATGTTGTCCGTGTTCCACCATTTAATAAAGAAATAACAGGGCCAGAGCTAACATGTTAACACAGAGAGTGCAGATGCCGCGATGTGTGAAGATACGGCCGGTTATTATCAGCATGCTTCCTTATTTTTATCACCTCACAGGCGAGATGTCTGCAGTATTGCTCCAGGGGACGACTGGACACAGAGATTGTCCTTCCCTAAGATGGGGGGTTTTTAATTGGTCAATTTGCATATTCGTTATATGTGGTGTCGTGATCTCTTTGGGCTAATCAGTTAGTAAATGTCTTGTTATTAACCGCACTGGTCGGAGGTGTCGCGTGAAGTGCCAGGTTGCTGTCACCACCGCTGTCGACACACAATGTTCTTCCGTGATTGTGCATGTCCTTTTACACTTTGTGCATGTCCATTTATACTATGGACAAACTTGGAGAAAAGCTACCGTGATGCAGTGTGAAATTACCCAAGGTTCATTTGGTCTGGTTGGTTTGGGCTCTCGTCGTTTTATCTCTATGTTCTACAGGTGTTTACCAAGTTGTCAGGTGTCGGAGGGTGTTAAAATATCACAGCAGTGACACCAGCACAGGCTGTTCTGTTCGTTCGTTACGCTCAGATTTTGCCCAAGTTATCTGGGTATTCTTCATTTCACCGAGTGACATTTTTGACTCCAAGTGGTTCTTGGGAAAAGATCTCAGAGCGGGGAATAAGACAGGGATGCTTCAGGATGGGCTCTTTGTTTGTCGTTGCTGTCTGCCTGAGGCTGTTCTGGGAGCGTGGGAAGCCTTGGCTGGCAGGGCGGACTGGCAGGGCGGACTGGCAGGACCCCCTCCGGCTGGAGCGGATATCTCTAATGGTGCTGAATGCCTAGTGTCTACATCTCCTGAGTGCCTATCTTCTCCTCCACTGCTTCTGATGTAATGGAGGTTGTCTTTTGAAGGTATTGCTATAATTAATGCATCTCTTTCGCCTCTGAGGATTCCAAGCTTTTTTCCCTTTTTGTCTTCCTCAGGTATATTCGATTGTTCCCCATCACCCTCCTCAGAACTTGGGGTCGTTACGTAAGGGTGGTAGAGGCCGGTCGCCCCCAGGGCCTGCCATCTCGTCTTGGTTACGCTCAGAGGGAGATGACAAATTACTGCTCGCGCACCAATGGGCAGAGACCGCGGTCAGGAAAATGCCGTCGATGGTGGATTTGGGCAATGGGGCAGTGGAACTTGGAGAGATACAGCGGTTAACAAGTGTGACATATAGGTTATATATGGAGAAATACAGCGGTTAGCGAGTGTGACATATAGGTTATATATGGAGAGATACAGCGGTTAGCAAGTGTGACATATAGGTTATATATGGAGAGATAAAGCGGTTAGTAAGTGTGACATATAGGTTATATATGGAGAAATACAGCGGTTAGCGAGTGTGACATATAGGTTATATATGGAGAGATACAGCGGTTAGCAAGTGTGACATATAGGTTATATATGGAGAGATACAGCGGTTAGCAGTGTGACATATAGGTTATATATGGAGAGATACAGCGGTTAGCGAGTGTGACATATAGGTTATATATGGAGAGATACAGCGGTTAGCGAGTGTGACATATAGGTTATATATGGAGAGATACAGCGGTTAGCAAGTGTGACATATAGGTTATATATGGAGAGATACAGCGGTTAGCAAGTGTGACATATAGGTTATATATGGAGAGATACAGCGGTTAACAAGTGTGACATATAGGTTGTATATGGAGAGATAAAGCGGTTAGCAAGTGTGACATATAGGTTGTATATGGAGAGATAAGCGGTTAGCAAGTGTGACATATGGGTTGTATATGGAGAGATAAAGCGGTTAGCAAGTGTGACATATAGGTTATATATGGAGAGATAAGCGGTTAGCAAGTGTGACATATAGGTTATATATGGAGAGATACAGCGGTTAGCAAGTGTGACATATAGGTTGTATATGGAGAGATAAAGCGGTTAGCAAGTGTGACATATAGGTTATATATGGAGAGATAAAGCGGTTAGCAAGTGTGACATATAGGTTGTATATGGAGAGATAAAGCGGTTAGCAAGTGTGACATATAGGTTATATATGGAGAGATACAGCGGTTAGCGAGTGTGACATATAGGTTGTATATGGAGAGATAAAGCGGTTAGCAAGTGTGACATATAGGTTATATATGGAGAGATACAGCGGTTAGCAAGTGTGACATATAGGTTATATATGGAGAGATACAGCGGTTAGCAAGTGTGACATATAGGTTATATATGGAGAGATACAACGGTTAGCAAGTGTGACATATAGGTTATATATGGAGAGATACAGCGGTTAGCAAGTGTGACATATAGGTTATATATGGAGAGATACAGCGGTTAGCGAGTGTGACATATAGGTTATATATGGAGAGATACAACGGTTAGCAAGTGTGACATATAGGTTATATATGGAGAGATACAGCGGTTAGCAAGTGTGACATATAGGTTATATATGGAGAGATACAGCGGTTAGCGAGTGTGACATATAGGTTATATATAGGGATGCACCGAAATGAAAATTCTTGGCCGAAACCGAAAACCGAAAGAGGAAACCAAGACCGAAAACCGAAACACCGAAATAAATTATGCCAATTATTAGTACCATTGCATTTATGGATATGAGGCACCAAGGGCGTAGGTTTGGTCTCAGCTTTGGTGGGGACATCTCTCCCCCCCCCTCCGGCAAGTGAACTTTTACTGAGAATAATGTGATTATTTTTGCGCTTAGTTGAGACAATAGCCTGTTTCTTTTATACTACACTAAAGTTTAACTAGCATAGGCCTATCCATGTGCAGACAAAAATTATTATGTAGTACCTGGCGTTCAACTTTTAGATGGTAATGCTGTTTGTCAGATTCAATATATTGTAGCGACCCTGGTGGTGCCACTACTCCGCCCCTACTAATGGGATATCCCAAATAGGCCACATTACATAAGCAAAATATACACAGGAAACATTTCCACTGTTTATTGTGACTGCAAGATTCTAAGATATGGGGTATGTATTAACAGAAAGCACTGGTAACTTTACTGTTGTCTTCAGTCACTCTCCTGTGTACTTATAGCGTGTCAGATAACTCCCCTCCCCTAGGTTTTTTAGCCAATCAAATTACGGCGTTTCTAGTACCGTACCGGCTCTGCGGTCGGAATTGACCCAAATCGCTTCACAAACTCATAACGGAGTTCGCTAAAATATTGGTGGGGACAATTTAGTCATGTTAAAATGTTGTTGGGGACATGTCCCCAGCGTCCCCCCCTAAACCTACGCCCATGTGAGGCATTTTCTTGCAGGATTTCACTGAACATATCAGACGAGGGTGCATGCCCCTCATCTAGTGCAGAGAGACGAGTCTTTTTTTCTGCGCTCTGATCTCCGTGCGCAGGCTGCTCCGTGCGCTGCTGCTCCGTGCCCTACTGCTCCGTGCGCTATTGCTCCGTCTCCACGCGGGTTCTCCGCATCCATCGCCGCCTGGATCATTTCTCGTGCGCGCTGCTTTATTTCTGCATCCAAGTAATGGTCTTTATAACGCGGATCAAGTACAGTCGCGATGAAGTGCAGAGGATCCGAATAGATCACAACATATTTCGGCCGTATTGTTTCGGTGATAAAAGTGTTTCGGCCGAAAACCGAAAATGCCCTTTTGGGCCATTTTCGGCCGAAAATTTTCGGTGGCCGAATATTCGGTGCATCCCTAGTTATATATGGAGAGATACAGCGGTTAGCGAGTGTGACATATAGGTTATATATGGAGAGATACAGCGGTTAGCGAGTGTGACATATAGGTTATATATGGAGAGATACAGCGGTTAGCAAGTGTGACATATAGGTTATATATGGAGAGATACAGCGGTTAGCGAGTGTGACATATAGGTTATATATGGAGAGATACAGCGGTTAGCGAGTGTGACATATAGGTTATATATGGAGAGATACAGCGGTTAGCAAGTGTGACATATAGGTTATATATGGAGAGATACAGCGGTTAGCAAGTGTGACATATAGGTTATATATGGAGAGATACAGCGGTTAGCGAGTGTGACATATAGGTTATATATGGAGAGATACAGCGGTTAGCGAGTGTGACATATAGGTTATATATGGAGAGATACAGCGGTTAGCAAGTGTGACATATAGGTTATATATGGAGAGATACAGCGGTTAGAGTGTGACATATAGGTTATATATGGAGAGATAAAGCGGTTAGTAAGTGTGACATATAGGTTATATATGGAGAGATAAAGCGGTTAGTAAGTGTGACATATAGGTTATATATGGAGAGATACAGCGGTTAGCGAGTGTGACATATAGGTTATATATGGAGAGATACAGCGGTTAGCGAGTGTGACATATAGGTTGTATATGGAGAGATACAGCGGTTAGCCAGTGTGACATATAGGTTATATATGGAGAGATACAGCGGTTAGCGAGTGTGACATATAGGTTATATAGAACATGGACATGGAAAGTATCAGGGGTGCACGCAAGTGGCAACCTTCCGGTCTCTCTCCTGAAACCAATAAGGAAGTGAGTTAAACTGCAATTCATTGACTGGCCGCTTGAGGCTGGCTGCAGAAGTGAGTCAAATCTGTATCTCCCCCATGTTAAAATGATCAACTTTACAGCAGAAAAAAACATGTTTACAGCCTGGTTCTCTATTTGGATTTGGTCCATACAGCTAATTTTGCCCTTCATAACAACTGTGAGGGGGGTGAATTTTTTATAACTCATCCGTTTAGTTGATTAATATTTAAAGTTCTGCATAATTAAGGGTGTGTCCAGCGGATTCCCGCATTACCGGATGCCTGCATTTTCATAAATAGCGTAACATGTCCTCAAAGATATGTGTAAGAAATTAGCCTATAATTACTCAGTAAACAGCATCCAGGCTCCTCAGCTCCATCCACGTACCGCCTCTTTGACCATTTTCGTTTATCCGGGAGTGACGCGCTGCCAAGATGGCGGCGGTCGGCTACGCCCACTTTAGGCTTCAAAAACGGTCTTCAGAAACCTACGTGTGACGTCACAGATACTACGTCCATATCTTTATACAGTCTAAGGGTGCACGTGAGAAATTATTTATAGGGACATATGTTCATCTGTGATTTGTTTTTTACAAATATTTAAATAATTATTTGTTGCGTTACGTCATTCACATTCAGTATTTGTGAGTAAGAGAATACCCGGTCCCGGTTCTAAGTCTTGGCAGAACAAAGTTGACAATAATGGAAGCTGTTGGGTTGCCGTGTCGATCCCTGTATAACGAGCCAATATGGAGTAGCGAAATAAATTGAGAGGTCATGATTAGCGTGTTCCTGCCCTAAAATGCCTAGTCATCACAACATTAATCGCTGGTAAAATTCATATTCGTCTCGTCCACCTGGTCTCGTCCGGCCGGTCTCATCCGTTCAGCCCTCAGCTGACTCCCACTGGCTGTGGGGATGACGGTTGAGGGATGACAGCGAGGGCCAGATATTCAGATCCCTTCAGGTCAATAAGTCACCTGGATCTCTCCTCTGTCTCACATCGCATGCAGACCATCTGAGTGGGCGCATTTTACCAAGCGCTGAAGTGCAATTTGAAGTGGTGCGTGATTTAGGATGGAAGTTTCTCGCGTGTTAAGGTTCAAAGGATGATGAATAGCGGTGGGGGTGGTGGGGGGATATATTTCAGCAGAGCACCCAGTGGAGGCATGTAGTGGGGCTACTCATAAATCACAAGCCAAAGTGACTCGGACAAGCCAATGGCTGAAATGCTGCTGCTCGTATAGTCAGACTATTGACTTCCCTCTGCTCCTCTTAAATCATCACGTGAGGAATATAAATGGCCTAATTACTTCAGGAGAGTGAAAATAAAGGCTTCCTTTTCTATTACCTCTCCAGACCAGATGGTGGGTTGATGCGAGATCACTCTGGGGGAGGGGAGGTGGCGGTGTTTGGTCAGGCAGCCTAGCCTATCAGGATGTGGGGGAGCCCTCCCTGACTCCCCCTTTACTCTGGGGGAGGGGAGATGGCGGTGTTTGGTCAGGCAGACTGCCCTAGCAGTACGTGGGGGAGCCCTCCCTGACTCCCCATTTACTCTGGCATCTCACGGTGGCAGGTGGAAGAATTTATTTTTCTAATGTGGCAGATGACTCAATCTCTCATGGTGGCTTCTGTCACGGTTGCCCTTTTCAGCCGTCGTATCTCACGAAGCGATCCTGCTGAATGCCTAGTACAACTGGTGTCTAGAAGCCTTCCCTCTACCTGGGGCATCTCAGAAGTTGGCTGCACGTGTCTGTAGTGTTAACAATGTAGCGGCACCACGATATGGTTCCCCACTGCACCACGATATGGTTCCCCACTGCACCACGATATGGTTCCCCACTGCACCACGATATGTTCCCCACTGCACCTCAATATGGTTCCCCACTGCACCACAATATGGTTCCCCACTGCACCACGATATGGTTCCCAACCGCACCCAGTGGGTTAATCAAAAAAACACATTCTGTTACCTCAGTCACGTCCTCCCTTAATAATCCTGCCAATCCTGTTCCATATCCCAGAATAACAAATGGATCTGTAGGAGTCAGAACCCAGACACAGAGGGAACTGCTAGAGGTTGTTGGGTCCAGGTGGTTTCAGCCGGGCTGCTCTGCTGTAAATGAAACGCCCTCACGTACCTGTGTTTGTTTTCCATCCACTCTATATCCTGTAGCTCCTATTGGATCCTGTCTCACACACCTTTATAAGTGTTAGTGTGTCACTGTCTCCAGACTGGCTCCCGCTGGCTGGTCTGTGGTGTTCCTCTGTCTGTTGTGATGCTGTTGTTTCTGACTGCATCTTCTCTCCGCTGCCTGCCAAGAGCCAGTCAGTCAGTTAATCAGTCAGTCAGTCCTTTAGGTATTCACTACAGAAACCAAGTAATTAGCCGGGGAAGACAGGCCCTGTAAGTGCTTTCGTGTCATTGGTTTGTAGCTCCAAGCCTCAGTCCGGTTGTGTTGTAAGTCTGGTCGGGTGCGTGGTTGGGTGGGTGGGTTAGGGAGGGAGGGGGGTGAGTCAGGGAGGGTATATGGGTGAGGGAGGGAGGGTAGGGAAGCTCTGCATTAGACCTCCCTGGAAGCGTCATCATGTAAGAGGGAGGGAGGAATCTTTGCATTCCAACAACAAATCTGTCAGAGGAGTTGTTGTCCTTTTTGTGAGGTGCTCAATTCCCTCGGAGAGGGGGAAGAAGAGGAGTGAATTAGGGGATGGGTGGAGGGGGAGGGGGGGAGTTTGGGAGGAGGAGCAATAGCAAGAGATGTGAATAAGCTCTGCCGAGTTTGGCACAATTGCATCAACAGTTTGTCATCAGCTTGGCTCTGACAGCAGGGTCAGGAGACAGGCAGTAAGACAGGCAGGCAGACGGCTACATGGTGGAACTTGTGTTTCATACTAGCTCAGCGCTCCTGGGCACGTCACTGGACCCACAGAAACCAAACACATTCAGGGTAGGGGAGAAGTGCGTTTGATCGCGTCATGTCTTGCCAGGCGCCGCCTGAGTGGCAGCGTGACAGGAAGTGGGTGGGCTTTCTGTTCTCCTGCACAGGTGTTACTGTGGCAACCGGAACTGGCTTGCGATACATGGCGTGCTTCGTCATCTGTTCCCTCCACCGCTCTCTGTTTTTCCTCACCCACATTCTCTGTTTGTGTGTATGTGTGTGTGTGTGTGTGTGTGTGTGTGTGTGTGTGTAGGTCGATGTGGGGGTGGTACACTTCACGCCTCTGGCTCAGCCCCAGATCCAGCAGCCATTCAAGCTGGTGGAAAAAGTAGTCCGAAATGTCTTCCAGTTCCGGAGAAAGCACTGCCACAAAGGAATCGAGTAAGCAATATTTCTCCTCCTATGGGGTCATACTCAACTCTTAACGTTTCCGTTCTCCTCGTCCTTCTGCATGATTCCTCCTGCCTCTCTCTCACACACACCGATGAGCCAAATCATTATGACCAATATGTTGTCGGTCCTCTGTGTCCATAAAACAGCGCCGACCTGCCAAAACACAGACTCTACGAGACCCCTGAAGGTGTCCTGTGGTATCTGGCACCAAGACATTAGTGAAGGTGTCCTGTGGTACCTGGCAACCAAGGCATTAGTGAAGGTGTCCTGTGGTACCTGGCAATCAAGGCATTAGTGAAGGTGTCCTGTGGTACCTGGCACCAAGGCATTAGTGAAGGTGTCCTGTGGTATCTGGCACCAAGACATTAGTGAAGGTGTCCTGTGGTACCTGGCACCAAGGCATTAGCAGCAGATCCTGTCAAGTCCTGTCAGTTGTGAGTTGGAGACTTCGGGGATCGGACTTGTCGGTCCAGAACATTCCACAGATGCTCAATCAGATGATCTGGGGAATTTGGAGGCCACCTTAACTCTCCATCGTGTTCCTCAACCCATTTCTGAACATTGTGTGCAGTGTGACAGAGGGCACATTATCCTGCTGACAGAGGCCACTGCCTTCAGGGAATACCGTTACCATGTAGGGGTGTATTTGGTCTGCAGCCACGTGTAGGTAGGTGGAATGTGTCAGATTGACATCCACATGAACACCCAGTCCCAGGGTTACCCAGCAGAACATTACCCAGAGCGTCCTCAAACCACAGTCAAACGGTTCTCACCAGTGCTGACCTGGAGCACTCCTCAAACCACAGTCAAACGGTTCTCACCAGTGCTGACCTGGAGCACTCCTCAAACCACAGTCAAACGGTTCTCACCAGTGCTGACCTGGAGCACTCCACAAACCACAGTCAAACGGTTCTCACCAGTGCTGACCTGGAGCACTCCACAAACCACAGTCAAACGGTTCTCACCAGTGCTGACCTGGAGCACTCCTCAAACCACAGTCAAACGGTACTCACCAGTGCTGACCTGGAGCACTCCTCAAACCACAGTCAAACGGTACTCACCAGTGCTGACCTGGAGCACTCCACAAACCACAGTCAAACGGTACTCACCAGTGCTGACCTGGAGCACTCCTCAAACCACAGTCAAACGGTACTCACCAGTGCTGACCTGGAGCACTCCTCAAACCACAGTCAAACGGTACTCACCAGTGCTGACCTGGAGCACTCCACAAACCTTCTGAAAGATGCTGACCCAACTGTCTGGCCATAATAATTTGGCCCTGTCAGGTCTTTACTCCTGCCATGTGCCCCTTGTTAAGAGATGATTCAAGTTATTTGCCTCACATGCAGTCATAATGTTTTCGGCCGTTAGTGTATGCCACTATAAAGTCAACTCTCAGTATAACTTTGACCAGCTCTTGAGGTAGCGCCTCCTCCGCGATGCCTGGTGAGGAGTGGACGTAGGCAGGACGTAGGCAGGACATAGGCCCGGGTTCCAGAAGAAGATCACAGTAAATATGATTCATCTGAGAGTCATGAGAAGACGAGGCAGGAGAACGTTAGTGTAAATCTGTCTTGAACAATGTGTGAAGGAGATATCTGGCACTACAGCGCTTTACCACTATAACACTTTTTCTTCACACAGAATTTTCGTTTTGCCCCCCCCGTGAGTTGATGCACAGGAAGCCACCTGAGACTGTGTTGTTTTCCCAGAATGCTGTTCCCAGAGGCCCAGAGGCTGGAGCTGGCGGGGCAGATGATGTGTGAGGCAGACGTCGATCCCACCCGGCGACCAACCGAGCTGAAGATCGCTGACTTCAAAGCTCTGGCGGACGTGTACAGTCGCCTCTGCTCAGAGTACCAGAACCTCCTCACCTACGACTTCAGAGAGGAGCTCCGGCTAAAACACCTGCACAGGAAAACAAGACAGGGCGTAGTGGAAGAGTCTAATGGTCCGGTCGGGACAGCAGACTGCTCTTAGCGATGACATTTCCACCTGGCACACGCATGCATTTTTAATAACCTTTCTTTGGTCTCCAGGAGGTGCTGAGTGGGTGGATGAATACTAGAGGATGGAGTCAGTGAATACTGGAGAGGATGGAGTCAGTGAATACTGGAGAGGATGGAGTCAGTGAATACCAGAGGATGGAGTCAGTGAATACCAGAGGATGGAGTCAGTGAATACTAGAGGATGGAGTCAGTGAATACCAGAGGATGGAGTCAGTGAATACCAGAGGATGGAGTCAGTGAATACCAGAGGATGGAGTCAGTGAATACCAGAGGATGGAGTCAGTGAATACTAGAGGATGGAGTCAGTGAATACTAGAGGATGGACTCAGTGAATACTAGAGGATGGAGTCAGTGAATACTAGAGGATGGAGTCAGTGAATACTAGAGGATGGAGTCAGTGAATACTAGAGGATGGAGTCAGTGAATACTAGAGAGGATGGAGTCAGTGAATACTAGAGAGGATGGAGTC
The DNA here is from genome assembly GCA_029465975.1 of Dallia pectoralis. Taxonomy (NCBI): domain Eukaryota; kingdom Metazoa; phylum Chordata; class Actinopteri; order Esociformes; family Umbridae; genus Dallia; species Dallia pectoralis. The sequence goes on along the minus strand of CM055757.1, from coordinate 5,589,550 downwards.
AGTGAATACTAGAGGATGGAGTCAGTGAATACTAGAGAGGATGGAGTCAGTGAATACTAGAGAGGATGGAGTCAGTGAATACTAGAGGATGGAGTCAGTGAATACCAGAGGATGGAGTCAGTGAATACCAGAGGATGGAGTCAGTGAATACTAGAGGATGGAGTCAGTGAATACCAGAGGATGGAGTCAGTGAATACTAGAGGATGGAGTCAGTGAATACCAGAGGATGGAGTCAGTGAATACTAGAGAGGATGGAGTCAGTGAATACTAGAGGATGGAGTCAGTGAATACTAGAGGATGGAGTCAGTGAATACTAGAGGATGGAGTCAGTGAATACTAGAGGATGGAGTCAGTGAATACTAGAGGATGGAGTCAGTGAATACTAGAGGATGGAGTCAGTGAATACTAGAGAGGATGGAGTCAGTGAATACTAGAGAGGATGGAGTCAGTGAATACTAGAGGATGGAGTCAGTGAATACTAGAGGATGGAGTCAGTGAATACCTGCATAACACCGCTGTATGGTTGGATTCTGGCACGTCTGGAGAATAAGAACACAATGACGGTATTCAGGCCATTCTTCCCACTTCTTCTGTCTCACCCACTGGGGAGTAGAAGGGGGAGGTGAGGGACGTGGATGAAGGGAAGTGCTGTTTGAACGTTGTCAGCTTCTGATGAGGCTTCTGCAATCCTATAATCTTCAGTGAGGACTCGTATGTGCTTTATTAAAAGAATGTGGGAAAAAATGCTTTTTTATTCGGAAAGGTAATTCTCACTGCAATAATATTAAGGGATAAGGTAACATTTAACAAATAAAAGTGGAAGGTAACACTGCAATCATATATTCATCAAAGTATTGAAGAAAATGTTATCGAAATTGGCTACCTGTTTTGAAAAGGTTTTGTAAGTGATTGTGGTACAATTATTAGTTATGGTTTCATAAATGGATGTATGAAATATGTCGTATTATATGCAGTTACCAGTGATTGTTTCTTTCTACTCTGTCACTTGTCTACTCGCATGAATCAGGGTAGATTTTGCTTCATTATTTGAGAACAAGGTTTATTTGACAGCTCCTCGACAAGAAAGAGCAAACACAGCTTTGGGACAGCGCTGGAAATCAAATGCACTCTCATCTTCTCAGTGCCTCGCTTGTCAACCGAACCAGAGCTTCTGAGATGAATACACTTTCTTAAAGATAGACCGCGGCAGCCAGAAATACAACTGGATGAAACGAGCACTCACAGATTAAAATGTTTATTTATAAAACAGTTCCATGGCTGTTTTACATTCATTGGTATTGTAGCATTTAAGGCAGGTCTACACTTCAGTTGAGACGGCAAAGTCCGGTGAGTGTGGCAAATTGACAGAGATGAACTCACCCCAGTATCTTCAAGATGCAACGGCAAAATAAATAACAGTGAGTAAAAATCCTGATTTACCGTAGCACCAGGTATTGGTATTTATTGCAAGTTACAGCCGTTTGTACCTGTACAATGTCAAGTATGTGTATGAATATAAGAGGTTTAAATTAAGTTACAGTACAACTCGTTTCAAGAAATGTTATGTACACAACAACGGAGAAAGAAAAAAATCGGGAATAGCTGCAGCAGCCTGGGAAAGTTGACAACACAGTTTGGATTCAGTCAAGTTGATTTATTTTAACAATGCATAAGTGTACATTGGAACATACACTTTGGCAGGCTGGGGAAGAAAATCGTCATACATCATTTCTTCTATTCTTCAAGCCGTATCCCAATATTTTGCAAAGCAATAAAAATGTAAAACTAACTCAATAAATAAGCATTGCTTTAAAAAACAAAATCCCATGATGTACAAATGAAATGAAGATTGCAAACACGGGCAAACAGTGTAGTTTAGTGCACGAAATACAGCGAGGCAGTCACAATTCATGCCTATTCTGGGGTGTGTTCATTTTGCCAAACAAAATGTTATGTCGCAAAAAAAAAAAATTCAACAGAGCAAAATACAGAGGAACCGTTTTATCAGGCAGTTTCTATCGGACACAACTCAAGTAGGTCTCCCTCTTGTTGCATCTGTTGAAGTAATATTCGGAGGAAGGAACACAAACATGTCCTGTTCTTCATTCAGATTTGAATTTAAAAGACACGTCTTAACAGTCTATAGTAAAATCCTCAACTCCTTCTTGCTGACTGGTGAAATTAACAGCAGTCTATCCATCATAGCACTCCCCCATGTGAACCAGAGGAGATAAAGCCAGTTCATATGATTGGGCCCTTCTAAAAGGACAGCTGGGCTGTGCTGATCTGGGTGGAGCTGATCTGGGTGGAGCTGGGCTGGTTGGAGGCAGCGCATCAGTGCTCAGCAGATTAATTGCAGTCATTAATAAAGACAGGGTCACCTCTGTCTCTCCCTAGAGGGAGACATTTTTTTGCTGAGCAAAAGGCAGCTGGTAATTGTGTCCTTTACACCTGTGCATAATAGCTGAGAAGCCGGGATCCGCCTAATGTACGCTCCGACATCAACACAGTGGAACTTGAACAGAACCGAGGCCGATCTGAACCTGCTCTGGCAGAACAAACCCATGAGTTCTCATACCGCGATGGGTTTCTCCCGTATCACTGGCCCGGGGCGGAACTGGGAGCACTGCTGGTGTCTGTAACGCTGTAGAAACAGTCCTCGTTGACCACAGACGTGAGACTATGTATGCTGAAATCTCTCTCCAGCAAAGCATTGAGGTCCACGGCTGCCAAGTCCGTCTGGCTGTCCAGGGAGCGACTGCGTCGCCGGACCCTGCAGGGTTTCCTCTTCCCGTTGCAGTAGTGGCCCGGACCCACCTTGGGCAGACTCTCCGGCGTGTCCACCTCCGCTCCCTCCGGTTGCACCCGCGGGGCCGGTGACAAGGAGGACACCGCCTCCTCAGTCAGCCTCAGTCTGGCGAACTGGGCTTCGATGGCGCTCCTCGGGGGACCTCCTTGCTCCTCCGCGCGTCCCCCGGCCTCACTGAATTCGCCGTCGTCCTCGTCGCTCAGTATGTCTGACTCTTTAACGGAGCTGGAGCCAGAGGGGCGCTTGCCGCCCCGGGAGCCGCAGGACAACGCCTGTTGGGCGGGCGGTGTCTTGGGCCGTATGGGGTCAGTGCCTGCGGGAGCTGCAGAGGAGCTCTGGGTTTGGCTGCTCAGGCTGCCCTCGTCCGAGTCCGGGTGGCCGGGTTTCAGGGTGTCAGATGGGGTGGGGAGAGCAAGCTGGGACTTCTTACACAGCCAGGAGGCTCTGGATGAACCTGGTCGGGGGGACAGGAAGTGGGAGAGATTGGGGGAGGAACAGTACAGCAAATCAACGACTGTGGTTTTGAATTTAAAGTGTAGAGATGAAAATGAAAGCGGTGTTATTTCATGGATGTAGGGACCCACCTATCCTGGCAGACGAGGGCAGGGTCCGGCGGAGGGGGGTGAGGTGCTCTTTGCTCGTTCGGTCGGTCGGCAGCATATTCCGTCTGGCGTTATCTCGAAGGATGGAGCGGATGACCTTGATCAGGGGGACTTTACTCTCCGGGGCGCTGTGAAGAGAGCCGGGAGGAGTCTGTATTATCACCACACGGTGGGAGGAGTCTGTATTATCACCACACTCTGGGAGGAGTCTGTATTATCACCACACGGTGGGAGGAGTCTGTATTATCACCACACTCTGGGAGGAGTCTGTATTATCACCACGGCCTGGTAGAAAGGGGCCAATATAAGCCTAGAACCACTCCAGCCCTCCAGGACCACAGGGTCCCTCGGACACTCAATGACCCACTGATTGGATACAGTCCATTCAGCCCTCTGACCTTGTAAAATTCAACCTCTGATTAAAAGCCAGGGATGAGGAGCTGCACACTGAGTGGCCCTCGGGGGCCTCAGCTATAGATACGTGGTGTACAGATCTCTGTTAGCTATAGATACGTGGTGTACAGATCTCTGTTAGCTATAGATACGTGGTGTACAGATCTCTGTTAGCTATAGATACGTGGTGTACAGATCTCTGTTAGCTATAGATACGTGGTGTACAGATCTCTGTTAGCTATAGATACGTGGTGTACAGATCTCTGTTAGCTATAGATACGTGGTGTACAGATCTCTGTTAGCTATAGATATGTGGTGTACAGATCTCTGTTAGCTATAGATACGTGGTGTACAGATCTCTGTTAGCTATAGATACGTGGTGTACAGATCTCTGTTAGCTATAGATACGTGGTGTACAGATCTCTGTTACCTGCTACACAGCTGGAAGACCGTCTCTGGCCGTCCTTCACGTTCAGACTTGGTATGTATCAGTTCCCAGATGAAGTTAGTCTCAGAGCCTTGAAGGATTGGAGGAGATCCTCTGAATGAAACATCTAAATATACACTCAACAGAATGTGATGTCTGCTAATTAATTAGAGCCAGAAGGGCGTGTGTGTGTGTCTCCGGCTCACTCACCTGTAGCAGTGCCTAGTCGGACTTGCAGAGCAGAGAGTGGGATGAGCCAGCGGAACTTGAAGGGATCTGGGGGTCCATGGGAGTGTGCAGAGCGAGGGGCCGTCTACACACGCACACGCACACACACAGAGACACAGAGACACACACACACACGAAGAGAGAGCTGTTAGGCACTGCTGACTTCAAACGCGTACAGTGAACGAGAGTGATGGAGAGGACTCACCATCTTCTTCTTGAGCTTGTTGAACTCCCTGTAGACAAGTATCACTGCCTTCTTGAACACTGATGAGAGAACAGCATACGAACTTCAGAGGTGAACGCCAGTATAAATATATACACACGAACGCACACGCAAATCCACCCCTTCAGAAGCATTTAAGATGCGAGTACGCGGCATATTGGCACGGCAGTACCTCCACACAGCCCCAAGTAACAGTGTCATTACCATTTTGGTACAAGACTTTGATCTACTGGCTGCTAATTCCATTTGTGTTGTGTTTACATGAGTTAGTCTGAAGCCTGTGGACTCGGCATTTCAAACGGAAAAGGCATCCATAGAGTGGCCGCCAGCCAACTGCCCCGGGGCCAAGGTGAGCCAAGCTATTTCCCATGATGCTCCAGTGGCCGTTCCGAGGCTTTTTCCGACTCACCAAACACGGTCAGCTCCGGCTCCCGTCTCATGCGTCCCAGCGAGGGGTGTGGGTTGAGCCAGACCACAGAGGAATGCATGAGGAATTCTCCCATGGAAAGCTCCGTGACCTGGGAGAGAGGAGGAATGTGAGGGACAAGGGAACGCTTTCGCTCTGTGGAGGGACTAGAACCGGCAGAACCCCACCGCCACACACACACACACACAACTGCTCTCTGTGGTTTACATTGAAGACCTATGCGTGGCTGGTACAAAACACATCGTGATGTTTTCCGGAGTAAAACAAGCCGACCCAGATTTGCTATGCAGCATATTGAGGCTGCGCTGGTTTCAGTCGGACTACGTGGCTCGATTGGAGATGTGAGACGGATGAATGCTACTGTAAGGGAAGTTTGTGGTTGTACGGTTACCTCCTTGGCAAGGCTGCTCTGCTCCGCCACCAGCTGGTCAAACACAGATCCGTAGTCCTCGTAGATCTTCTGCATCTCATTGATGTGACTGGCCACCTTCTCCATGGCTTTCAGGGCCTCTGGGTGCCGTGAGGGAGGAAAAGGATGGGTTAGCGTGTGTGTGCGTGTGTGTGATGTTTTGCATGTGTGTGTGGTGTGTTTTGCATGTGATAGGTGTGTTGTATTTGTGTGTTGTATGTATGTGGGTGTGTGTGTGTGTCTGTGTTTTGCATGTGGTAGGTGTGTTGTATTTGTGTGTTGTGTGTGTGTGTGTGTGGGGGGGTTGTGTGGTGTGTTTTGCATGTGGTAGGTGTGTTGTATTTGTGTGTTGTATGTGTGTGGGTGTGTGTGTGTGTGTGGGGGGTTGTGTGGTGTGTGGTGTGTTTTGCATGTGATAGGTGTGTTGTATTTGTGTGTGTGTGTGTGGGGGGTTGTGTGGTGTGTGGTGTGTTTTGCATGTGGTAGGTGTGTTGTATTTGTGTGTTGTATGTGTGTGGGTGTGTGTGTGTGTGTGGGGGGGTTGTGTGGTGTGTGGTGTGTTTTGCATGTGATAGGTGTGTT